>VDFB02171104.1:144620-311204 GCA_007258455.2 Sequoia sempervirens | reverse complement strand
ACTCAAAATGCACACTTCTTTGAAATTTAAACCATAATGCAATCGTAGAATATGGTTTGGTAATACCATCCTAGGTTCTACTATTTCAACCCATAACATGTAAGCACGTTTTACTATAACGCTTATGCTTTTGCTATTTTGATGAAAAGTAAATTGGTCACAAATTGGCTACCCATCTTCATGCATCTCCATTCTATATTTATTATAATTGATAATTAAAACAATGTTAATTATGCAATTTTTAGAAGAATTACATGATATTAATTAAATAAAGTGATTTAATGAAAAGGGAAAAAGGTGATGACATTTAATTAAATAACTTGGGGCTATTTGATTAAATAAGAGGACTTTAGTGATTAAATTAAATAAGTTGGTTTATTCAATTTAATAGGATGAAGTGTTAGCATGAAAGGGGATGCATTCATCTAATTAGATTAATAGATGAAAATGATGTAATTAATTAAATAGCTAGGCTAATTTAATTAATTAAGCAAAAAGAATAGATGGAGGCACTTTATTTATGCAAGGCGCTTGTTTGCTAGGTTTTCACCAAGGTACTTGCCCAAAGTGCCACAAAAGTGGTTTTCACTAGAGGATGATTATTTTTCCTTACTTTTTCAATCATTTTTCTCATTTTTTGGATTTTTGATCATATTTTGATTTTTTTGTATTTTCAAATTTATACCCTTTAGGACTAGGCATATAACTTTTTAAGATGCAAGCTGTTGGTTGGTTCCTACAAGATTTTTCCTTGAGGTGTTGATAATTGATATGCTCCCGATCCATAGCTTGTTGTGATGACAAAGAGACCTAACTAGTTAGGCTCAAACTTCCATTTAGTGTCTTGATCTTGAAGATTTTTCTGATTTTGTTTTAGGACAAGATCCCCTACTTGGAAAGATCGACACTTGATCTTCTTGTTATAGCTCCGTTTCAGTCGGTTTTGATATACTTGCAAGTGATTAAGGGCATCAAGACAATTCTCATCTAGGAATTCTAGCTCATTTAGCTGAGATACTTTGTACTCTTCATCGATGATCATGTTTTGTAGTGACACTCGCAGTGATGGAAGCTTGACCTCAATAGGTAGGATGGCTTCTGATCCGTAGACCAAGGAGAAAGGGGTTGCACCTGTAGGTGTGCAGATACTAGTTCGATAGGCCCAAAGAGTGGTATATAACTGCAGATTCCAGCCACGATCAACTTCATTGACCATTTTCTTTAGGTTCTTTAGAATGGTCTTGTTTGTAGCTTTTGTTAGTGTAATTAATATTTAATTACACTTGCATAACTCTACTTAGGTAATTATATAATTCCTAGGTTTATTATTCTCATCCTTATCTTGTTGAGCTATCTTGTTGCTCAAGATAAGATTAGGGTTATGCATATTTGCTGTTGTAAAGCAAATCATATCTTGTAATTAAGAATTCTTGAATAATATTATGTTGCACATCTTTTTGCAACAACTCTGCTTTTTCTATTTTTCTCTTTTGTGGAAGGTGATTTTTTGGTTTGCATTTCAGATCTTGGTTTCTAACATGGTATCAGAGCCTTGATTTGCAGCCACTTCTCAGTTTTTTGGAGAAATTCATTGCAGAGCATGTTCGGGGTTCCTCGAGGGTTTCATGCCTTGAACTTATTTATGAAGCGTTTTGGATTAGATCTGAGCATTCCATCGAATCCAAAGCTTCTGGAACAGTCAAGTTTTCCTTTTGT
This sequence comes from Sequoia sempervirens, assembly GCA_007258455.2. Taxonomy (NCBI): domain Eukaryota; kingdom Viridiplantae; phylum Streptophyta; class Pinopsida; order Cupressales; family Cupressaceae; genus Sequoia; species Sequoia sempervirens. Next base: position 309,488 of record VDFB02171104.1, on the reverse strand, counting down.
TTTGTCGAAAAAGGCTTCTGTTTGTCAAATCTATGAGGATTTGAAGTTTATGAGGGTTTCCAGATCCAGAGTGTACCTAAAATTTTGGAGTGTTTTCAGCCCAAATAGACCTCACCATCGCATTCAGAGTGCCCAAAAACCCCAAAATCAATTGTCAAATCGTCAAAATCGGACACAGTGACTTCGGGAGGTAATTTTTTTTCATTTCTGGGTAGTACGGCCTAGTACGACATGCAATCCAAGAAAAAAATTAAAAAAACCAGAGTTAATGTGCGCCATCATCAGTTAACCGCTAGTGGTTAATGCTAGCGGTTAGCCTAGCCGCCAAGCTTAACTCTAAACCCTTTTGGAGGAAGTTTTGGTATTTTTGGCATAACTTTTGCTTCCGAACTCAGATTTTCAAAAACAAAATATCGTCGGAAAGCTGGTTCCGAGTACTTTCCAGTGGTGTAGTTTATTTTTAGTATTTTTCTGTTTAGCTGAATTTATTGCTATTTGAAGTCAGATGTTCATTTATGGCTTCTGAGCTCATAACTTTTTGCCACGATCTCCGTTTTTCGTCTTCTTTGTGGCGTTGGAAAGGTATTGAGGAGCTATACATTTCTGTCCATGCAATTTTTTCTATATCTATCCCAAGTTTATCATTATTCCAGATTTTTCCCGATGGGTGTTTTGGAGATTACTTGGATGTTTTGGTAGTTGGAAAGGTGAAACTTGAATATTTGCACTTCATTTCAGTACCATATCATTTTATTTTCTGTTTATGCACATTTAGCATTCTCTTCTTTTACAATCGTTGGGTTATTGTAATAAATGAACTAAGATAAAGTTCCATCAGGGGGGTTTCTTGCATAATAATATGATTAGAGTGTGCATGCACTTTGATCTCCATCTTCATCTTGATTTGATGGCAACTTCCATGGGTTATCTGGTTTCTTAGTTTCTTTTGGCCACATTTTTGCTCTAGCTTGACACATATCAGATTCACATCGGTTCACACTTCAGTTGAGTGATTATGGTTATTGATCTGCATTGGTTAAGATCCTTCTCAGTTTGAGGGCCATGTTTTTATGGTTAATGTTCCAGAGTCTTTATGGTACTCCTTCCCATGGAAGAGTTTTAGTCTCAGTTTGGCATTGGCAACGAGATACACAGTTTCGAGATTATGTCATCATTTCATCTACTGTTGCTTTACAGATTCTAGGGTTGTTCCAATTTGTGAGTTTTCCAGTGTTCTGTGGCATCGAGTCTACTATCACATTATTATGATTCTGATTTGGTTTCTTGTAGACAAAAGTATCTTTCCTTGCTTGTCGGATTGTGGTTGCAGTGTTACTCCACATTGTTCTTCCAGTGCTTCTTTGTAGCAGTCATCTCATTATAGGGGGTTTTGTCCCACTGGGCTTTCCTTCTCTACTTCCTTATTGCATTTGTACTTGGGTACCTGATCAAGCCTTGTTGCTGGGACCCATTCATGCTTTCTTGCATTCATCTTAGTTTTAGGTGCATGCTTTTTTAGTCTCCCTAAGTTGCACTTATGGGGGGGGGTGTTAGTGTAATTAACATTTAATTACACTTGCATAACTTTACTTAGGTAATTATTTAATTCCTAGGTTTATTATTTTCATCCTTATCTTGTTGAGCTATCTTGCTGCACAAGATAAGATTAGGGTTATGCATCTTTACTTTTATAAAGAAAATCATATCTTGTAATTAAGAATTCCTGAATAATATTATGTTGCACATCTTTTTGAAACAACTCTATTTTTTCTGTTTTTCTTTTCTGTGGAAGGTGATTTTTTGGTTTGCATTTCAGATCTTGGTTTCTAATAGCTTTAGCTTGAGAGTTTCCCTAGGGGTAATAAGGGGTAGAGAATCAATGTTGGATGTTGAATATTTGACATAGCTCTTTCACATCCTGATTCTTGAAGGGTGTTCCATTGTTTGAGATAAGGGCTTGTGGAACACCATAACAACATATTAGGTAATTCATGATAAACTTGGCAATTTTCTTCCCCGTTATGTAGGTCGTAGGAATAACTTCCACCCACTTGGTAAAGTACTCAGTGGTTGTTATGATGAACTTGTGACCATTAGATGAGGTGGGAGTGATTTTTCCTATGAGGTCAAGCCCCCACGACAAGAAAGGAGAAGGTGTAACCATTGGTTGCGACTCCTAAGCTGGAGTGTGAACAAGATCTCCATGTTGTTGACATTGGACACACTTCTGCATGTACTGATGGGCTTCTCTTTCCATGGTTGGCTAGTAGTACCCCGTCCTCAACAATTTCTTTGCTAAAGTCATACTGCTAGAATGGGAACCACATATGCCATTGTGTACTTCTGTTAAAGTGGTTAAGGCTTCCTCTTGGTTAAGACATCATAGTAATATCCCCTCAATGCTTCAATGATATAAGGTATCACCTAGGATCACGAATCAGGATGCCTTCTTTACAAAGGTCTTCTTAAGGTTGGAGGTGATATCAGATGGGATGGTTCCTCTGCTTAGGTAGGTGAATATGTCATGATACCACGGGGATCCAAGACCAACAATGACACACAAAAATTCAAATTTTGGTATTTCAAAAGTTGGTATGAGAAGTTGTTCTACCAAGAATTCACACTACAGGACATTGTGTGGCATGTCTAATAGTGATTCAATTGTTTCCATAGCATTTGTTGCTATATTATTTAGGTGAGGGATCTACTCAAAAGTTATATCTATGAAAAGGTCCTTGAGACTCTTTACCATCTTCTTATAAGGAGTGATCTTGTCATCCTTAGTTTGGTAGTCATCATTGACTTGGTTGATAACCATTTGTGAATGCCCATAGAATTTCAACTCTTGTATTTTTCAATTGAATTGCTATCCTTAGGCCTGTGATTAGGGCTTCATACTCAGCAATGTTGTTAGTACATGGAAATGATAACTTGTATGAATTTGGGATGTAATCGACTTGAGGGGTGATAAAGAGAATACCCGCCCCTGATCCATGTTGGGTAAATGATCCATCAAAGTACATCTTCCATTGATTTACTGTATTGATAAGGAACACTAATTCGTTAGGGAATTTAGATCTTAGAGGATTTTCTGCATAGATAGGTGCATCTGCCAGTTGGTTTATGATCACTTTTCCTTTGATTGCCTTATGCTCTATGCTATGTAAAATTTAGTTAAGGTCATTACTCATTTGGCCATTCGCCCAATGAGAGTTTCTTTAGATAGTAGGTATTTCAATGGGTCTTTCTTTACAATGAGCTTGATTTGATGCAACAACATGTAGTGTCTAAATTTTTTTGAAGAAAAAACCATTGCTAGGAATTATTTCTCAATGGATGAATAGTTCATTTCATATCCCACCAAGGTCCTGCTAATGTAATAGATAGCTCTTTCCTTTCCGTTTTCACCATGTTGTGCTAGAAGAGCACCTCATGCTACTGATGTTGCTGATATATATAGGATCAATGATTTGTTCAATATCAGTGGCATGAGCAGTGGAGGTGTCAATAGATAGTCCTTGATCTACTATAAAGCTTTGTCACACTTCTCATCCTAATTGTGAGTTATACCTTTATGGAGAAGATGCGAGAAAGGGTGGATTTTATCTGATAGTTGCGCTATGAACCTTTTGATGGACTGCAACCTTCCTTGTAACCCTCTCATCTACTTCAGTGTTTGTGGTGGTTCCATGTCTAGGATGGATTTTAATTTTGTTGGATTAATTTATATCCCTTGTTGTGATATGATATAGCCAAGAAGCTTTCCTGATGTAACCCCAAAGACACATTTTTTTTGGGTTTAGCCACACCTTATATTCTTCCATTTTGTTAGAGATGGGTCCTAAGAATTCTATGTGCTCACTTCTTTTCTTTCACTTGGCTAAGATATCATCCACATAATCTTCAACTATTTTTTGGATCATGTCATGAAAGATGAAGGTCATTTCTCTCTGATAGGTTGCTCTTACATTATTCAACCCAAATGACATCATCTTCCACCCATATGTCCCCCATGGACAAGTGAATGTAGTTTTATGTTGATCTTCCTTGGTGATCATGATTTGATTGTAGCCTGAAAAACCATCCATGAGTGATAGAATTTCATGCCTTGCTATTAGATCCATGATGATTTCAATGTTAGGAAGAGGGAAATCATCCTTCGGGCATGCCTTGTTCAAGTATATGAAATCAATGTAGATTATGAGGCCCCAAGTGGGCTTGGATACTGGTATAAGGTTTGAAACCAACTCAAGATAATCTATGGGTCAGATGCATCCAACATCGAGAAGCTTTTGTAACTCAAGTCTTACCAAAAGTGCTATATGAGGGTGTTTTTTTCTTAACTTTTGCTTCACTGGTTTAGCTTTAGGATAAACTTCTAGATGATGCACAACCACTTCTGGATCGAGCCTTGGCATATCTATGTATGAACATGCGACGTTAGCTCTTCAATCTTTTAGGAATGCTGCTAGGTTTTTCTATTCTTCATCCAACAAGGATTCGACAGAGAAAGTGATCTTGGGTTCTTCTTTTGTTCCCACATTGACTGGAGGAGCTTTTTTTGCTAACACTATTGATTTTTCTGGATGCATTGCACTAAGGGAGAGATTGAATCCTTCATCCTTGGGTGCCTTAGAGAGTTTTTCACCCTTAGATACATGCTTTCTTTTTAATATTTTAGGATAAGAGAGTTCCATAGTGTGGTTTTCACTGAAAGATCTACAAGTTAGTTGCATGTTGTCCTTTTTGCGAATGAAGGATTCAATCATCTCCCCGTAGTATGCCCCTGTTTCTAGATCTATGTCAAAACCATCTTTGTGATCTTTCAATGGTAAGTTGTCATGACGTCCTATGAATTATGAGATTTCTTCATTGTTTTCGAATAAATATAGAATCTGTGGTCCTTGTTGGTCCAAGTCAATGAGTTGTGGGTAAACTAGGTGTATTTCATTGGGTTTATCGGTCGGGGTGAAGGATGATGTGGATATCATGAAGAGCTAGTTATTCTCAAATAGGTCATAACCATCGAGAGGGAAGTCTTCTAAGGTGGTATCACGTGATGGTGGTAACCAAGAGGAAGCCTTAGCCCGTTTAGTGGAAGTACCTTTTACAATAAGGGTAACCTTACTAGTAGTACACCCTAAGCCAAGATTCTTTAGACGTCTCTCAGGAACAATAGGTTCTAGCAAACCATTGTCATTTTGTCCCAATTTCTCATTCTTGTTATACCCCATCCCCCTCATTAGGTGCAAGCCTTTATTGTCATCTTCCATGGGAAGAAGAGGGACAGGTCATTCATCTTGATATAGCAGTTTAGGGATATCCTCATTGACATCTTCTTTGTTCAGGTCCCCCAAATTGGTGAAGGTAGTAGTTGCCATTTTGATAGTTTCAAGGATTGTGCTAGTGCTAGGTGTGGGTTTCCCATGAGATTTTTGAGAAATAGGTAGCTCTTGTAACAAAAAATTATCTTTTATTAGCTTATAGTTTCCACAACCATCATCCTAGATCACTACTTTGATGTCGGGTATGTTCTGCACAATGAGTGCTTTGGTTTTTGAGGTAGATGTAAAGGATGATGGTTCAAAAAATGAGGTAGATGGTGTAGGCCCTTCGTCATTCTTGGGTATTTGGGGGATCTTATAGAACTTGGCCTCAAGATTCTTGCAATAGTAAAAAGGCTTAGGATCTCCATGGATGGTAACTTATCTACCCTCGAAAGGAAACTTGACACATTGATGGTAGATTGAAGCTACAACTTTTAGGGCATGGATCCAAGGTAAGCCAAGAAGAATGTTGTAAGGAAGATCAAGTTCTAACACTTGGCATGTAGTTTCTACAATGATAGGTCCCACTTGGATGGGTAGTGCGATGATGCCTTGTGACACCCGCTCTTGATCATCATATGCTCTGATGGTGGTACTTTTTGATTTCTCAATAGTATCCTATGAATTGCCCAGGTTTTTGATCAACTGAAGGGTGCAGATGTTCAATCCAACACCTCCATCTACTAAGACTCTTTTAACCTTGTTCTTATGAATGATGACCTCAAGGTGTAAAGCACAATTATGAGATGACTGCGATGGTAGGTGTTGTTTTAAGAAGGTGAGGAGATGATTAGCAATATGTCCTACCATAGCTTGTAACTATTTTGTATCAATATTCTCAAGGATAGATGACTTTGACAAAGCTTTCTCTAAAATTTCCCTATGTGTAGGGGATAGCCTTAATAGTTCTAAAATATAAATCTGCACGGGGGTCCTTTTAAGCTAGTTTGGGAGATTGTACTTGTTGGGATTGGATGTTGGTAAAGTAGGTTGTGCCCTAGATTGAGATGGGAATCCTTGGATGGTGACTTTTCCATGTCGTGTGGTAACTCTAAACTCTGTACTGGGCCCTTTTATGGTGACGACGATGATGAAACTATCACAGGAAGTGACCAAATTAGAATATGTATGCTCCACATTTGTGTAATCCTTAGATTTCCTGGTGTTGTTTCCTTTGTTGTGATCTGGCATAGGGGTCTTGTATATCTTAAGATTCTGATTATCGGCTAGTACCTCAACAGATATGGTGTCTCTCTCTAAGATCTTGGATAATATTTTTGAGTCGCATGCAGTTTGCTGTCTTATGTTCCTTGATTTTGTGAAAGTCACAAAGATTGTTTTCGTTGTACTAGGGTAATTTATCTTGTGGCTTTTGGTAGTTTTCAAAATTTGGAAGTGTTATTAAGTTTGACTCTACCATTTTCCTCATGATGGTTTTAATAGGTTCTAATAATTGTGTATACTTGCATTTCAGATAGTTGTTCTTGTTAGGGGCTGATTGTTGTGTTTCGATGTTGTTAATCTGATTGTTTTGTGGTGGTGCTATTTGTTTCACAATTGGTTTAGTGTTAGCTATTTGATTGTTGTTTGGCCTAGGAGCACTTAGGACCAGTTTGGCATCTACCATGCCATCATTAGTCACATTCTTGTTCTTAGCCCAGACACAAGGCTTGTCATTTGAACTAGTTGATGAGTGGTTGTCCTTGTAGGCTTGAGTATTTCCCTGTGAGATTAGAGATCTCTCAATGTTAAGGGCTCTAGGAAAAAGCTCATCATAAGAGGTAATGCACTTCATCTTTAAATGGAAGGATAGATCTGGATCTAGGTTTTCTATGATAATCCCCACTTGTTGTTCATCGGAAATTGGCCACTTGCTCTTACTAACTCTTTGTCTCCACCATGGCAAGAAATTGGTGAAATATTCTCCCTTGTTTTGTCTGAAAGTGTAGAAATCTTCTAGGCTTACATCCATGTCAAGATTAAAGGAGAAGTGATTGATGAATTTATTAGTGATTTCTTGGAAATTTTTAATACTTGGAGGCAATTGAGAAAACCAGTCCATGGTTGGGCTTGCCAAGCTTCGTGGAAAGAGGTGCATCAAATAAGAATCATTGTAGGAAACCTCCATACACATGACATTAAAATATTTGATATGGTCCATAGGAATTCCTCTCCCTTTGTATTTATCGAATTTGGGGACTTCAAAACTAGGAGGGAATGGTAGCATTGCGATTGTTCAATCAAAGGGATATGGGTCCACATTCTTTGTATGGGGTGTCTTCATCTTGCCCATTTAGAGATCCTACATTTCTTGTGATAATTCCTTCAGTTGCGATGCCACATCATCCGGTGGGTTTGGGGGAGGAACATATGTTGCATATTGTGGGATGGTGGATGAAGCGTACATGGGATTATGAAATGATGAGGTATTGTATGGTGTATATGGCAGTGTAGGATAAGGTGATGATGGTGTGAGTATATACATTCCTAGCGTGTTTGGATTGATGTTCTATTGAGGATTATAGTAGGAACCTGGTTGTTGTTGTGTGATCAATTGTTGTTGTTGGGCATAATGTTGGGCCACTAGGGATGCTTGTTGGGCTTGTTGTTGTTGTTGTGTTGCTAAGGCTACTTATTGGGCTTGTTGTTGTTACTACACTACTAAGGTTTCCTTCTATTGTTTTTGTGCTACTAGGGCTACTTGTTGTGCTTGTTGTTTTTGTTGTGCTACTAGGGCTGCTTGCTGTTGTTGATATGCTGCTAGGGCTGCTTGTTGTGATTGATGTTGTTGCTGTGCTTCTAGGGCTGCTTGTTGTGCTTGCTGTTATTGTTGTGTTGCTAGGTCTACTTGTTGTGATTGATGTTGTTGGATGACTTGTTGATAAGCTTGTCGTGCTTGCTATAAAGCTAGGGAATGTGCTTGCAATGTAGGATTAGTTAGCGGTTGGGACATCTGTGATGGGTTTTGGGTGTTGATGTTTTGAGTGGGTTACAAATTGTTGATGAGAGATTGGGGGTTCCCTTGGTTTAGCATTCCTTGTAAGATAGTGGATTGGGATGGATGAATGTAAGTTTGAGGTCCCATTTGATTTTGCATGACTTTGGGGTCGAATGGTAAAGATGATGATGTTGTCATTAGATATTGCAATGTAAATGGAACATTAGGACCTTGAGTCTATGGATTAAAAGGATTCCCTTGAATGATGCTTTGGGGATTTCCTTGTGTTTGAGATGCGGCCAAGGCGTTACCTTGGTTGATGAGATTTATGATCAAGGGATTGTTTTGATGTGGATTGATGATGGATAGGATATATGTGTTTTGGACAACTATTGGGCTTGATGTATCAATAGGATTGGATGAAGATGTCCCATGTTGTGTTAAAGGATAATTTTGTGTGATGGTATTACCTTTCCCTTTTGGGTTTACTTGCATCACTTGATCCATTATTTGGTCATTTTTATTCACTGTTCACTGTTCACTTATACTTTGCGTGATGTTGGTCACATTCTCCATCCATTAGTCCTCTTATCTTTTCACATCCACCACCACATGTGCCAATGTTGGTCCTGAACTCATGTCCCCATCACATATCCACCCCATCTTCCATCCATACACTTTCCAACATCACACCCATTATCCCATGTATCTCCCCCATCAAATCCCTTTAATTCATCCTCTTGCATAATCCATTTATCCTCATAAGGTTGTACCAACATCCAACAGTCGGTTCAAACATGAGCTCTTAATACCTGATATAGAACTTGATGCTTGAGTCCTTCATCCATATCCTTATTGCATGTCTTCTAAATCCACTTATTTTCCTCCCTATCCTTATCCATCTCCTTCCGCATACTATCCAAAAAGTCCAAAAATCCAAAAAATCAAAAATCCAAAAAAGTCAAAAAGTCCAAAAAAGTTCAAAATCCAAAAAAATCCAAAAAAAATCCAAAAAATAAAAAATAAGAAAATCCAAAAAAATAAAAGAAAATAAAAAATAAAAATAAAATCAAAAAATCAAAAAATCAAAAATAAAAATAAAAATAAAAAAAAAAAAATAAAAAATAAAATAGTAAAGAGAAATAATCCGTCCAATGGTGAAAACTTGGCAACCAAGCGCCTTGGATAAGTACCATGATGAAAACCCGGCAAACAGGCGTCATGCGTAAATCCTTATCTACACTCGGGGGCAACTTCCTGATATGTGCTCCCTCCATCCGCTATGCTTCCTGCTATGCACTCGTCTTCCTCTTATACATCCTTTTCATTCATTCCCTCCATCCTACCTATCTTGCACATCCTTCTTGGCATATCTCATTTATCCCAATCCTTCCATCCTCCTTGTGATCTTGATAACAATGGGAAAACATATAAGATGCTTTGGACACCTCTTAGCATACATTCCCCTCATCCGCACACTATCCTAATCCTCATTCGCACTCATCTATCTTCCTTATTCACCCGTCATGCTACCTTCCATATCCCTTCCTTATCCATGCATCCTATCTTCATCCATCTCACTCTTTTATCTTCCCATCCACTTGTCTTCCATCATTCATTCCTCCCCGCACATGACATATCTAGAGTGGGGGCATCTTCTTCCTTTGTGCTATAGTCCTTGGAGACATCATTCATTCTGTCAAAGCACTTCCTTCCATTCCCCTATCCTCATTTCCTTATCATTATATCCCTATCCATCCATCAAAACACTCCCTTTCATATCCCCATCTCTGTCTTCCTACCAATCCCTTATGTCTTCCCGTCCTCGTCTTCTTATACATCCAAACATTCCTTTTAAACCTCCTTATCATTCTCCATCCATCCTAGCATCTATCCATCTACCTAGCCAATCCCCTCTATTCATCCAATCTCTTCCCCCTCCCCCATCCCTATCTTCATACCCGCCCACCATCACATCCCTGTCTCACTATTCCATCCCTACCTATCTACCCCATCCTTTTCATCTTCCCATCCTCATCTCCTTCTCCTCATCCCATCTTATAATCCCTTGTCATTGGTATCTCGCTATAGCCTACTATCTCATCATTCATCATCTCATCATTCATTTATCCATCCTATCATCCTCCCAATTCCTATTTTGATGACTTGGATAACTATCCCATCCCTAAGCTTCATGATCACCATCATCCTCCAATCCAATCCAACAGGTTTATCTTGTCCCATTGTGTTAGTCCAATAATTTTATCCCCTTATCTAGGGTTATCTCGTCATCTTTCATCCATCACTTGTCTTTGACCTTTGTCGAACTACGTTGCCCCTGCGCTTTCACGTAGGCAAGGTCGATCATTTGATCTGCCCCCGGGGTTCCATCCATCATCGGTCTATATTTTTCCACTTTTCTCCTATTCTCCATCCTATCTTGTTCATCCATCGAAATCTCCATCATGGTTCGTCGTCAGCCTTTTATTGAACTACGAGGGCTCTGCGCTTCCACGTAGGCAAGGCTAATCTTTGATCGGCTCCCGAGCCCCTAGGTTGCTAGGATGTGTCAGTCTCCTATCATGTGTCGTGTTGTCAAGCTATGCCCTCATCTAGCTGGTTCTTAACAAACAAGATCCACTTGTATCATCATATCCAATCGGTTCTGAATATCCTACGTCATATCAATCTTTTAATTTAGTATCCATCATTGGTCTCAACAGGATGCATCCTTCCTAACAGACCTCATCAATCCCATCCATCCCCTTGATTGATCCTATGGCAAAGGACATTTGAAATTAATTGTGATCTTTTGATGCTTTTGGCTTTTGTTTATCATTTGAGCTCCCTATCATCACTTGTCATGGTCGCCTTGATCCATCATATCATGGTGTGCTTTGACTAGTCAACATAGGGGTGTATCTTGATCTTTTCTGTCTTCTCGGTTGTCCCACGTAGTACCCACCAAGATCCCTGAGGTCTTGTGTTATGTTGGGGCATCCTTGTGTGCTTGTGGTTATCTCAATACGTGGCCCGACCAAGGTCACCATGACCTTGGGGTGTTGGGATAGCCTTCTTGTTTGTTATGTTTGTTTTATGCATTAGACACTAATCCGCCTTGGTTCTTCATACCTTGGCGTCTTGTGTCTTATGCTATAGCAAAAATCAGTGCTTTGACGATGACAAATTGCATTTGGATTTCATTTCATCTTCATCCTCTCATCTATCAAAATCCCCCCCTCCATACATCCTTCATCAGGCTTCCCTCCCAATCTCTTGCCGCCTTTTTCATCCTTTCTTACCCATCATTTTGCATCTTCTTCATCTCCCTTTGCATCATCTCATCCATTTCAAGAGCCCACCCGTGTTCTCTTGAACCTGCATGTCCTCTCGAGGGGGAATCCTTCATCCCTAACTTTCATATTCACCCCCATCATCTTCCTTCCTAGTCACTTCTTTGAATGAATGGGGCATATTTTCCAATCTAACCATCTTCTTCTAGGTTCTATGTTTTAATATTCTTTGAAATGATGCTACTTCGTAACACCATCTCAAAGAGGGGCAAAATGTAGGCACCTAAATTTGGACACTTAATTTATCCAAATTTATCCCTTTTCGTCTAAGCATCCCTTTATCCGCATTAATTAATTAATACTGCTATTATTTAATTAATATCTTTAACCAAATCCCTAAGGTATTTAATCAATAATACCTTATCTCTTTAATCCTCCTTCCATCAATTGAATTAAATAAATATTCCATTTATTTAATTCCCTTCATGTCACATCCTCCATCATTTTTATCTAATCTTAATCCTTCTTCTAATCCCATCATTAGGATGTGCACATGCCTAATCCTTGATTAGGATGTGTCACATCCTCCAACTTTTGCAAGTTGGCTTCTAATCTCTCTTAGCCACCTAACCCTCCTCTAATCCTTCATTACTCTTCCCCATGTGATCTTTGACTTGTCACATCAAGTCACATGTGGAATCTAACTCTCTTCTAATCTTCATTAATCAGTCTAATCAAGTACTTGCACAATCCTAATCACTTAATTGAGTCAACCCTATTAAATGCTTTTCTTTTTTGACAAGGCATCTCCATTCCCCATGTGAATTTTTAATTCACATTTAATCCCCAATGCATTTAAGGAATTTTAAATTCCTTCCCTCTTCCCATGAGAATATTTGAAAATTCTTAATTCCCTTGTCCTCACCCACATAGGGACAAGGACCTCCTTTATGAGGAGATCTTGTCCAATCCCAAGGTACTTGTACCTCCCTCCATGTCATGTACCATCCTTCCACCGCCACTTCACCTTTTAGGGCTATATCACATGCCACATGTCAAGATGTGAGGGCTTGTGAGTTCTCAACTCACCTTGGCCCTACATCTTGATCATTGGTGGCTCAATCTTGGCCATCCATTTCCCTAGAGATTTCCAAAATCTCTATAAATACCCCCTCTTTTCTCTCATTTTAAGGAAGATTATTTTGCTAGCCAAACTCTTGCAATTTTATTTCTCAATCTACACTTAGCCATTTTCATGCTTTCATCCATTTCCACCCATCCTCACATCATCATCTAGTTTGTATATCTTGCCATCCAAGGAGCATACACATCAAAGATCGAAGGGTCAACCAAAGGATCGATTCGACACAAGGTATAAAGTTCCATTTGTTGTTTTTATCTTGTGTTGATTCCAACTTAGGCTAATCTTGAGGTGTAGGTTGTCTTGGTGTTTATTTGCACTCTTTAGTTTGCTGCTCATTTTCTAATGCATATATTCGACCTATCACAGGTAGTATATTTATTCAATTTAATTATTAATTGATGTTAATTAGTAGTATATTTAGTCATTTTAATTGACTAATATTTGTGGATTTAAGCATAAAACACATAAATACACATCAATCATTAATTTCACATAATAAGACAACCATTGAGAAGGAGAAATTAGTGAGCTTTATTAATAAAATAAAGGTGTTCTAATTATAGCTTAGAAATAGAGTATTACAATTGCTATTTTTAGTTACAAGACTGAAAATATGAGTTACAATATTGCACAAAAATTGCTGCAAGAAAGAAACTTCTCCAAAAAACTTCTATAATGATGGAATCTCATGCTTGAATCCCTTCAATGTGAGCACATGCCCCCTTCATCTCTTAAAACTTCTACAATGTGGGAAATCTTCTTGGAGCAAGCTGTAACATGTAGAATCCAAGGAGTGTTGTTCGTGTCCCATATATGAAGCTATCTCCTTCAATGCAGTCAACAATATAAATCTAGCTAGAATCTTTCCTCTATATGCAACGTGCCATCTGATATGAGCAACAAGGTGCTGCCTTTTCTACCATGAATGAAGTTGTGCCTCAATACAACCAAAAAAAATACTATTAGTCTCAATTAAGAAAGAATAAAAGTTCATTATATATTGCAAGTTTACAAAAGTCCAAACGCAACAAAAAGATAAATCAATTAAAAAAATATAGCCTTGTCAACAAATGCGTTAAACATAGTGCTCAACATAGGCCTAAAATATGCATATTGAACCCTTGATTTCAGAACCTTGTTCAAAGTTTATGAAAGGTGATATTCTTAGATTATAGAGTGAAGGCTAGCAACAGTAACTAGACTGGAACAATATTATCAACAAAAAATTCCTAGAAACCATGCCCAAGAATGCCATTAGACTTAATTAGAAAACAAAAATGTCAACCCTAGTTCATGTGTTGTTTGAGTAAAGACATACACCATGGAAGAATCCATTTATACATAAATTCCAAATTAAGTTGATGAGAAAAGATATTTGATATCCAACTGGGAAGCCTTAACATCCAAAAATTACTAACCTGATGTTTCACAACAAGTTTCCCAACTGTGACATCATATTTACTTAAGAAACTGGATATTGATCCACTGCCATATTGAATCTCATAGGATTCTCCTTCACAAACAAAAAATGATATATTTTAATTTTTTAACAACTTCCTTAATATCCCTGATAGGCCAAAATTGGGGCAAAGAGTGAAATGGATTTGATGTTTAATAATGAATTTTAGTTTGGTCTATATGTGTCAATTCAAGGATCATAAACTGATGAAAGGTATCGTGGAAATCTACACAAGGGCTGAGAGTTGTGAGATGAGTGGTTATGAATGCAACCTATGAAAATAAACTTGATAAGAACTGTCACTTCCTGGAAACAAGAGCTATCTATTTTGTTCAAACAAATGACAATAAATTCTAAAACAAAAGCTTAATCAACAAGTATAGAAAAAACCAAAGCAATTAATTTTGGACCATAGAAATAAAATGTAGGTCATTAATATACAGAAATGTAACAATCAATTGAAATTATAACACTTGAATAATTTGTAAATGTAATCAGCTGAAATCAAAACACATGAAAACACTCTACAAAAAATAAATATTTACATTCCAGATCGGTGGCTGAAGAGTGGGAACCCTTTCCTCCCTAGTCAATCGATGAATACAAAACTCACACAATTTCTACATTGGACTATTCAACAAAATGATATTTTATTTCTCAGAGATAATATAGAAAAATCATTTGTCTAAGCTACTTATATATATGCAGCCTATAATATCTACATTCAAGAATAGATAGTTTGTTTTGGCCTATGAACAACAAACTAGAAGAAACAAAATGTGTATCACTAAAAACAACTCTGTTATAACAACAAATGAAAATAGAATACATGAAGATTTTGCAATTTTTTCTCCAATGACTTAGCATCATATCTCCATCATGGGTTTTGCTCTAGCTACCAAACATGTCCCCTTTTACCAACTAATATTTGTAGTTTCCTCAAGAAAGCACATCTTCCATAAAGCTAGCAGCGCATCCTCCATCATGAGTTTCCACATGGGATACAATGGTGCCGAAGTGGCCACTATGGCATGTAATTATTAGATTACAAAGATCTTAGCATGAAATAAAATAAATGTGGGAAGTGCCATGAAGAACCAAAGGAAGGTCACCATTAGATAAAACAACACACATTCAGCTCTAAACAGGTAATCAATGCCACCTTAGAGGCTAATTTCATGACAAAAATACATTATTGGACAAAGAGTAATGCACAAAAGTTCCTTACCAGAAAGTGATAGGAAGATATTCTGCATAAAAGGTGACATAAATTTCTTGTGATCTGTATGCTGCAAGCTTTATTTTCCAAGGATTGAAATCACAATGCTTATTAGTAAAGACAACCAATCATTAATTTCCATATTTTATCCGAAAATATATTAAACACCACTCATATATATTTAATCATATGCAACATAAAATGGTGAAATAGTATGAAAATGGAATGTGGAAATGGTTATGAAGGCATATGAAAAAGGTTGAAATGTGGTATAAAATGAGACATAAATGACTCTCATCAATCCCCATGTAAGCAAACTAAACTAAGTGAGGTTGAGGGTTTCAAGTAGAGTACCATCTTCTTGGTATGTGCTTGACTTTAATGACTTTTATTTTGAATGAAAATAGCAAGCTAGCTGCACTATAAAATCATTGTTACAAAAATAACCACAAAATCCTCTTTAATTAAAGTAATCCTTCTAGATATTTAAGTTAATTTCCAAGAGATATAATTTCACTATCCAAACTGTTGGAGTTAAAATGACACTAAGAGGGGGGGGTGAATCAGTGTCTTAACAGATTTGACCAATTTTCAAAAACTTCAAAACATATCACAAATTTGTTCTCACATACTGATTAATGCATTCATGAGTTGAATGTAATCATTCATAAACATAATCGGTGAAAAAAGTAATAACTCAACAAAGGAACAAAACAACAACAACACAAGAAAGTGGTAGTGAGAACTTAAAGAACAAAGAGACACAAGAATTTGCCGAAAGGGAAAAACCTCCCCGGGCAAAACCACTCCCTAAATTCCTTCCAAGCTTAATCTTTTAATCAACTGCTCACAATGCCTTATAGGCTGATTTTTGAGCACCCACTCAAGGAGCACCAACCCCTTGTTTAGAGATATCTATCTCAAGGAGTACCAACCCCTCAAATTATGTGTTGAACAATAATAATAACTCAGAGGATTTCTCTATTTTCAGTTAAGCACATATTTCTTTGTTTTCTTGTCTACATAATACCTTAAAGATTCAACAATTAAACTCCTAAAATATTAAGATGAGAAGAAATTTACAATCTCTGCATCTTGTTATTCATATTTTATTGCAATGTTTATCCATACATTTTCATACAGCCAAGGAATGATAATCTCAGAATTACAACAACCGAACAGAAACATTATTTTCTGCTCCTCTTTATATATATTTTTGAATTAAAAAAGATAAGTAACTATCTTCAGAAGGAACGGCTGAACAACCAAAAACAATACAAGGTCATTTAACCCAGCTAAGTGTCATCCTCAACAAGTCTGAAACTTGTGAGATCATTTCTCTGCATAAAACGCACAACTGCCCACCACAGAAAATCATAACATCTAATGTATGAAAGACAATACTCAGTCAGGGCATCATTTGTCATAGAGATGTAGAGATCAATTAAAGAAAATGGTGATTATAAACTAGTATGTGTAGCATGAAACACATAAATAAAAATACCAGAAAAATCTGTAACTCCCATGGTTCCATCAACCACTGTTGAGCTTCCAGCTAGAGAGGCGCATCAAACTAGCAGCGATACCATTCATTTATGAACCAAGAAATCCATCAACTCGACAATGTCGCGGGTGTCGCCAATAACAATGGGTTACACCTTGGGACATCCCGATTTTGATCGAATCACATTTTAGAAAATAAAATGATTTATGACTTTAAAGGTTCCATTTAATTATTTTGAATTAAAGAGGGATCGATCAAACCTTAGATCAAACCCCCTTGATAGAACCTTGTTAGATTTAAATCATACCCATAATCGAAGTTCTCTACACCTATCAAAATCACCGATAAAACCACTTTTGATTTAATTCTTTTGAGTGATCAGTCGAATTCATTTAAAATTTATGCCGAAGCCCCAGAGTCCTTATTATGAGCCTCCTAAAAGTATAATTTTAAATATGTTTAATTTGATTATTATATTTATTTCTATTTCTGTGAATGTAGGATTTTCAATGAACATCAAGTTCCTTTTATTTCACACATACTAAAAAAATAGAAAAATAGAGGAAAAAATTTAAAAATACATGTGCCCCTAGGGGATATTTATGCGTCCTTATTCCAAAAAAGAATAAGTTAATTCAAATGAATACAAAGAAAGTTATGTGTGTCGAAGTACACCTCTGTCCAAATTATAATTATGCTGACTTGGAAAATTAATTAAAAAAAAAATATGTAACAAAAAATTATGAAAAAATATTCATCCCCTAGATATTGGTGTGATAAAATTGTATTTTAAAAATCAGAATTGTATCCTATCTATAAAAAAATTTATGTGCGCCAAAGTGAACATCACTTTTTAAAAATGTTGATTAGTAGAAAAATAAGTTATTAAAAATTACATAAAATGATTCACAATTTATTTTAATTTTTTAAAAAAATATAATTAGAATCTACACAAAAATATCTAACAAATAACTAGTTTGATTCATCTTCAAAAACCTTAACGCTTAGGCCAAGCAGAAGTGTAAGAAAGAATGTCCGGTAAAAAAATCCCAATTTTAATGTCAAGTTTGGTCAAAATCAGAACCCATTATTGTGGGATCACCCCATAAACAACAACAATAGTAAAGAACAATTTATGAAGCTTTCTCATGATGGCGACCAGGCTAGGGTTCAGTACCTAGTCAAAAAGAATAAGCTCAAAAAGTTTGCCCTAAACCTTTTTGTTTCCATCGATGACACGTTATGCCGAAGGCAACTTTAACGTTGCCAGACAACCTTATGGTTGTCGCTTTCACCAAGACCCATCAAAGTCGGGAGAAGTTGTAACGAATTCATAATGTCACGCCGAGAGCTCATAACATCCTTCTGGTCGATGAGACAAAAAGGTTCTCTCATCGAAATGAAACCATCATTCGCTATCGCTATAGCTTTTGATATCGGAGAGACATCATATAGATCAACTTTGTTATACCGAAAGTCATTCATTTGACTTTGTCGACAAGACACACCATCCTCGCCATGACCTTACTTCGATGAAAGAGTCTCACCGAAAAGACTTTTCAACTCTTATGTGTCGCTGTAACATACAACCTTCGGGGAGACCTCTTGTAGAAAAACTTTGTCATATTGAAAACTTTATTCATTGAGTCACAGACAATACCACCCTCACTGAAAGCACTTCATAAGACTTAGTCAGCAAGACCAAGGTGTTCGCTATGACATTCCATCGAAACAAAAACTCTTGCTGATATGCAATTTTTCACCGGCGGTCGGAGTGACATAGCACATTCGTTATGACTTCACACCAAAAACAATATGTCAAGCCAAAATGAATCTTTACTGTGCCAATCAATGAGACAAAAATCTTTGGTGAGACCTATTCTGATACCTCACAGCCTCTTGCCGTATGTGTTTCCATTAATCTGAATCGAGACAGTTAACCACGCGGACCACATAGTGACGGAATAGAATATGCCGATAGAGATCATTTTCAGTTGCCGAAACAAAAGACAAGTCTTGCTAAAATAACCTTTCTTGTGCTGGTCACCAAGAATCAAAACATTCGATGAAACAACATGCCGATAGGGATATCTTACGCCGATTAACTACCTTATGAGTTAGTCGGTGAGACCCAACTCATTCGGTAAGACCTCCCAGCGGTGAACACAACCCATGCCAATAGACTTTTCTACTGTCGCTATAACAAAAAAGAGGTCTTTCCAACAGCTGCCAAAATGTTAAATTCAATCGACATGACATTAGAAATGTCTTGCTGATAGGCAACACAGACATTTCAAAAAGGATCAGGGAGACCCTGCCATACTCATGCCGATATGTGTAAGCCCGAAAGAGAAACAACCAATACCTATGATATGCAAAAAGAACCATCCTGACAAAGAAACCATCTTTCAAGCTCTGTTAGTCAAAGAGATAGCATTCATAACTTGAACCAGAATTCTCATCACCATGAAATTAAAACATAACAAATAAATTTCTGTAATAGCCAAGAGACATCAAAGAAGTGCCATTATAAATCATAAGGATCAGAGATTTTGTCATCAAGGACAAACCATAAACACAACTGAGATCTAACAAACAACCATCAATCTATTTACTGTATATAATTTCCCAGAATTCAGAATTTGAATGTAATGAAACTAACCATAATTACCAAAGCTTTGACACCAAAATGTAGCACAAAATGAATTGTTTGATAGAATGCCTCAAAGAGATGTCACCTTATGGAATGAAATGATATGATTGTAGAATGTGCACAAAATTGATTTTGCAAGGAAGCTCTCAAAATATTTGAATTAATGAAGCACTTTGGAACACTGACATTGTAAGCTTTGCTTGTGTTCTAGATGCATGTAGTCATGGAGGTTTTGTGGATGAGGGTTGCACATACTTCACACATTAGTAACCCTTATTGCATTGCATATATAGTTGATCATTAGGTGCACATGGTTGACCTTCGTGCCCATGCTGGCTATCTTGAGGACACCCTAAACATTATTACTGAGATGCCAGTTAAACCTTTGGTTCCTATGGATCATATATGAATATAGGCTGAGTATTCCAACAACATTGATTTTTTAGTTGGATCCTAAAAATGCTGCAACTTATGTTCTTCTCTAAAACATCTGTGTAGAAGCGGGCAGGTGTGGTGAGGTTCAAATAGTAAGTAGATTGATGAAAGATAGAGGAATTAAAAAGATACTTGCATGTAGTTGGATTGAAGGGCATAAAATGGCACATGCTTTTCTATGTAGGAGACAAATCACATCCAAAAACATGGGAGATCTATGAAAAATTGGAGAAATTGGCTTGGCAAATGAAGACAATAGGGTATTTCTAGATTCAAGACTTTTACTTAATGTTGTGGAATAGAAGAAAAAAGAACCATTTATCTACCACCATAGTGAAAAGTTAGAAATTGCATTTGGTTTGTTAAACATGGCCCATGGTACAACTATTAGAGTTGTTAAGAACCTTCGAGTATGTTTTGATTTTCACACTGCATGCAAATTCATCTCCAAGATTGTTGCAAGAGAAATTTTTCTGAGAGATGTGAAACATTTCCATCATTTTAAATAGGGACAATGTTCTTGTGGATAATATTGGCGATGCTAAATGAAACAATCTAAAAAATAGGCTTCCACTATAATAATGTGCACTACATCATATATCCAGTAATAACGAAGGGACATCCATCAAACTTCAAAGCATAAAATCAGGGATTTTTTTTTGTCATATGTTGTAGTTACAAGTGCCCTGCTAGACATACATGAAAATGCGGAAGCAATATACACAAGGCAAGCAAACTATTTCAAAAAAATTCCTCAAATAAATGTGATATTTCATTTTATAGTTTAACTCTGATACCACACCATTTTGACATGATCCTTGCGGTGATGCGAGATGTTACCGCTACACCTCACTGTTATTGCTCGACCTTCATGGTAATGCGGGATGTTACCACTACACTGCACTGTTATTTCTCATCCTTCATGGTAATGCAAGATGTTACTGCTACACCACGCCGTGTCTTCTTAGCTCTTGCAAGGATGCAGGAGAAATATTTGATTTACCACCATATCGCACATTTATTACTTGACCTTCACGATAATGCAGGATGTTACCACTACACCGCACTGTATCTTCTTGGATCTTGCGGTATGGTGGTATTATGAAGCTTGCCACAATAGTCTTATGAAACTTGTCACAATCATCTACTACCTTGACACAACATTCTTATGAAACTTGTCAATGTTTATGAGCACCTTTTAAATTACATTCAGATCTATAAGGAAACTACCCTATAGGGATGACAGTCCCAAGAAACATGGCAATGGTTACACCAATAAATAGTTAACTAGAAGCCATGAATTTTCAATGCATAATAGAGAATATACAAAGAGTTAAGTCAATGATCAAACATCCTTGGAGAATTGTCATCAAAAGTATGAAAATCTAAGAGTTCAGAGTAGAAAATCATATACCCTCAAAGACCTATCAGTCATAATAGACCTAGTGATAGCTTTCAGAGTCATAAGAATAAATTCATAAGAGAATAGATGCAAGAGAATGAAAAGGCACTAAGATGGAAGGGCAGCTGGTAGAGTTGAAGAATCAGACCTGTAGTGAGAAGGCAGGGAGAACAAAGTAATTTACAGTCAAGAGAATCATGGCAGTTTCTCAGGCTATATTTGGGTAAGGAGAGAACTTCGTGACAACATTACCATCAAAACAATAAGGATAATGAAAAACCTACCAAACCCTAGGGATTTTTTCATCACCTTGTAGAGATCTCAAACATGCACGAAAATATTTAACAGAGACTAAAATCATCTCTATTTTTGATGATTACAAAAAGTAACAAAAAATTAGATTTACAAGTGATGAAAAGAAGTACATGGAAAGTATATTATGCTGAATTTATTTAAAAAAAACTTAACCATTAACTATCCAATACAATCTAACAAAATACAAATATACAATGAAATATTATGATTAACAAAATGATAATTTTAACAGTTATCTTAAGGTAGACAATTTTTTTTTATGCAAGTGAAAAATAACACCCTTATATTATTCTGAACAAATAACATTTTCATTTACATCATTTTCAAGCGACAATTTTTTAAATCCGTCTAGCTGTTACAAAAATCAAATCAAATCTGCAACGATCTCAAAGATTTGAAGGTTTAAAAATCTGATATTTTTAGATCTATTCTTGGGTGTATCTTGCTAACTTCATCATAGAAGGATGGGTCATCACCTCATTTAGACTTGGATGTGGAACTTCCTTTGCTGTTTCCATAGAATCCAAAATAGGCCTAACAAATGTTGGAAGAAATAACCTTGTAAACACACAAAAGGAAAAGCTAAATCAATAGTAATTTACTAGTTTTCATTCAACTTCTCTTTAATCATTTTAAGTACCTGATTCTATTGTACTTTAAATATTTATAATATGAAGTTTATCCATTCAAATAGCTTAAATAATTTTAAGTTATAAAACTGATAAATAGGCTTTAGCAATTAAAAAAAATCCACTTCTAAAATGTTAAATATCTTTATTGTATCTATTTACTGGTTTTAGAGAGTTGCAAACCGTGAATTGTCCTCTATCCTTTAGGATTGAGAAAGGAAGAACACTATCAAATAGTGATTGAATCATAACAAACAATCGAAAAAAGATGAAAGTTATTTTCAAATGGTGACAAAGATCTGTCCTCTAAGTTATTTGCATGTGGTGATTGAGAACACAGTGAGTAGGAAGTAAAAGAGCACTGGATCATAGCATTGCAAAATGGTCATGAGTTATGCAATGAACTTCACTATTCTTTTGATCACAAAGGAGATCAAGATAATAAACAACATACTAATGTGCATAGAGAATGTTCATGGAGTGCAAAGATCCTTACAAATCAATTACCACAACAAAGTGTGAGGTGAATTGCACCTACTATTTTATGCTAATATGGAAATGTTCTAACTTGTAGTTAATTGTTATAGCATAATAGATAGGATAAATAGTTATTCATATACCATTGTTTTAAATTCTAAATTGCTATACCTTATTCTAGGAGCAAATCACATGGGGTTTCTATACATAAGACACCATTGTTTCAAATTCAAAACTGTTGGCTCTTTCACAATTGTTTGCTTCATTTATTTGATCTAACATAGCCTACTATATAGAAGATGCTCTCAAAATCATAGAAAAATCCTTTATTCTGGGATGAATGTTCAGAACCTTTCCCATCATAACAATGAACAAAAGCATTAGTCATTAACCTGAACTTTGCAAGAGTTTCATCAAATTCTACTTTTCCACTCTCTTTTCCATTTTGAATTTTATTCCCAATTTCATCCATGAAGAACTTCCTCAGCCTATAGATCCTAATGTTAGCCATAACTTTACCAGGTGTCGAGGATAGCTTCGAGTTTTTACCCAAGCAACAATTGACGAAATTCAGCCTTACCACATTTTGATCTAGTAAGGCCGAATTTTGTCAATTGTTGCTTGGGTAAAAACTTGAAGCTATCCTTGGCACCTGGTAAATTTATGCTAACAACATGATCTACAAGTTGAGGAAGTTCTTCATGGATGAAATTGGGAATAAAATTTAGAATGGAAAAGAGAGTGGAGAAGTAGAATTTGATGAAACTCTTACAAAGTTCAAGTTAATGACTGATGCTTTTGTTCATTGTTATGATGAGAAATATTCTGAACAATCATCCCAGAATAAAGGATTTTACTATGATTTTGAGAGCATCTTCTATAAAAAAGGTTTCCTTAGATCAAATAAATGAAGCAAACAATTGTGAAAGAGCCGACACTTTTGAGTTTGAAACAATGGTGTCTTATGTATAGACCCCCCCTATGATTTTCTCCTAGAATAAGGTATATCAATTTAGAATTTGAAACAATGGTATATGAACATATATTTAGCCTATATGTTATGCTACAAAAATTAACTACAGGCTAAAACATATCCATATCAACATAAAATACTAAGTGCAATTCACCTCAAAATTTTTTGTACCTGAGTATGACAGTACCCAAGCTTTTGGTGTTTCTAGACAGAACCTATAGCAAAAAAGTGTAGTCTACATCTGAAGGAACCATCTTCGGAGCTCTTCCCTGAAATGAAGGTGGAAACATTAGATGAAAAGAAACACCATAATTCTAAAGTAACAATTTTTATCAAGCCAACTAGCAGAAAGCATAATTAAAAAGACAAATCCTTACAATTGGACCTCAAATTAGACCAAGCATTTTTATGATTTTAGCTTTACAATGTAGGAACTTTCTTTGTCAGAGCTTCACGACCTCAAATTGGAACTCAAATTGGATCGATAAAATTTATGATTTTATCTTTAGAATGTAGGAACTTCCTCTATTGGAGCTTCACTACCTCAAATTGGATATGAAATTGGTCCAACAGATTTATGATTTTATCTTTAGAGTGTACAAAATTTCTCTATCAGATATTAAAGATATTAGGTTGGTGTCCAATTGGACCAACATATTTATGATTTTATATTTAGAAAAAAAGAACTTCCTTTGTTAGATATTCATAAATTCCTACACTTAGGTTTTGCTTCCAAGTGAAAACACCTGGAAGTGTTTCACACTGACTCAAGGTACTCTCCAACTTGGTTATGTCACTGATAGCAATCCAATTTTTCCTGAACCATCCATACCTGAATGTTGCATCACAATCTATTCTTCCTGCACATAAAAATACCACATATTAACCCCTTCTAAATAAAACTCAAAATCATCATAAACCATAATTAATAAATTATTTCAGCTTTAGAAAGAATTTGATGTCATTTACTATCAAAACAAAAGCTGTATAAATTACAAAAAATCCATGAAGCCACCCATCCAAAGAGAAAATAAACAATGTAAGGATTTGAGCAATATAAGTCCAAAGGGTTATGTTGTAATGGTAATGGAAGCACCGTAAGAGCATAATTGAGGAACAAATTCTAGTGACTGTAATTATGTGATCCATAACTCTATTGGTCATGTGGCACAGTTGTGCTATAACAAATGCATGATGCATTAATGTGTGGCCCAATTTTAATGTGGATATGTTGTGATATAAATGGAGGCACTCATATGAGCACAATTCACGTACAAATCATGACCATCACAAGTAGGTTTCAATCATCATTAGGTGCATTTAGGTTGACTCAAGTTTAATAGGTTACAATGTAATGATAGCATGATCCAAGAGCGATTACTTCTTGCTGCAATAAAGAGCCTATAACTCTAGTTGATATGCAAAGTGGTTGTGTTATATCAATTATGTAGTGCATTCAAGTACAACTCATGTTTAATGGGCTATTCTAGAGAGTGATCAAGATTTTCTAAACCTTATAAATGTTACTTAAAAGTGTTCAACTTAAACTAAAAACCAAGTTTGTTACATACTTGAATGCAATCTTGGGTTACCACAAACTATAATAATGTGATATGCTAATAACCATTATGGAAAGTATTAAAGAAAGACCCATGCTATATAGAATACATTTCCCTGATCAGGTTTACATACGTTAATGATCAAACACAAGCTTCCCACACACTCTAGGATATAATCCAAGATCATGCCACAACCTTGTCAAGACAACTAATTTTCTGAGCCAAGATTTAAGATTGTTTTTTAATACCAAAAAAAGCATTGGTAAGAGCATGAATAGGGTACAAACCCTAGGCCTATGTAAAAACATAAATCATAACTCTAGTGGATTAGTGAGGTTGCAATACCATAAATATTGAGACATTGTAGCCAATAACAAGCACACTATGTAGCTCAGTGACATTTGTAAATGCAATCTATGGTAAGATAAATGACAGTCACTTGAGGTGTGATAGTAAAAAAGAGGCTGAGTAGTGACAAGATAATAAAGCTCAAATCTTGCAAAGTAAAGTGGAGATTTTAACTTTGAGTTTCCTTACCCGCTTGTTGACCTTAAGGGTTTTTCAAATGCAATCGGGGAATGACTGCCCAAATGAAGTAATAGTGGTAATCACAGGTTCAATGTTTCTTCTTAGTCATTGTATAATGAAGGTAGTGGATTGCATGTTTGAGCAGTGTTTTGAGACTCATCAAAGATGGGAGAACAATGAATAATACCTTGTGGATTGTGAAGTAGTGATGATAAGGTTGAAGGATCTTAAGACCCACAATACCATGAAACAATGAGCCTCTTGTGGTAAGTAAGTAGGCAGTCTATAAGGTATAGTTTGATTTTATAGAAGGATGCTCATGAAAGGAATCTTCAAGTGACAATGAGTGAGCTGTTTGAGATTGCAACTAAGGGTGCAATATCCAGTCTTAAAGGCAATTAGAAAAGCAGTAAATGTGCAATAAAATCAAATCGTACACAACAAACAATTCACAATGTTATCTTGCATAATGCCTTGAGTTTGAAGAAAAAAATATCATTGTATCTTGTTGAAAGTAGTGACCTTAATGGTCAATCACTGGCAACCATGATTTTAAAACATGCTATTGTGCTTATGGAGGCAACATTTTAAGCAAGGCAGTGAGTGGTGGTTTGGAATGATGGCAGGTTGAAGGAATTGCTTTATATGCATACTATCTAGTCTAGCTTAAGACAACGTTCTTAGAAGAGATTGAAGTTGGATTATGGAATGCAAGGATTTCCATGATAAAGATTAGAAAACATACTGAGATCTATTTAAAAGCCATTGTCATGAAGATATTAAAGATGTCACATGCAATTTAACCGTAGAAACTGGAGTAATGAATATAGTGCCAAAGAGAACAGTGTGCTAGGGTAGATTTAGGAGATCTCCACATTATCTAATCATAGAAAAATACATCATTTATTTACTTTTTTAAATTAAAATAAATCACACTAAACCCTATATAGGATACATTGATACTTCAAAAGCATCTGATTTATTTTTTTTAATTAAAAGAAATCATTCTAAACCCTATATAGGATACATTGATACTTCAAAAGCATCTGAAGGAATTTGAGATTATGCAAATATATGTCAATTAAATACCTGGATTACAAATAGTAGCACAGACAATGTAACCCTTGTTGAGTAGAGCAGGAATGAGATAAGCAACAATGAGTCCTATTCCTTTGTCACACACATCTCCTTACCATTCTTTGTCTTTCTTTACTGAAACACTTCTTCATTTTCATGGGCTACACCTGAAAATAAGGTTTCAACGAAGGTTTTAGAGTATGTTTGTTAAAATGAAAACTTCATTTTTGTGGGCTACGCCTGAAAAATAAGGTTTCGACGAAGGTTTCATAGTATGTTTGTTAAAATGAAAACTCTATTTTCTTGGGCTACGCTTGAAAATAAGGTTTCAATGAAGGTTTTAGAGTATGTTTGTTAAAATGAAAACTCCATTTTCGCGCGCCATGCCTGAAAATAAGATTTTGACAAAAGTTTTAGAGTACGTTTATTAATGTTTTAGAGTATTTTGGTGGGCTATTGATTCTTGATTCCTTAAATGATTTATTCAAATGGATTGTGACTAAATAAATGACTAACTATTTAGTCATTTTTATTTGTGTAACTAAATAATTTTTAGTCAATGAACAAATTAGTCATTTATTTACTCATTTATAGTTGAGTACCAAAAAATTAGTAGAATTTAGTCATTTTTAGTTGTTGTGACTAAAATTTTTAGTCACCTAGTCATTTATTTGCCAAATACTACTAGTGTAAGTTTGATTTGTTTGATGTTGGGATAAATGATGTTAATGGACTTGTGACATTCAAGATAAATGAGTTCAAAGTTGATAACTAACTTAACTAAATGCACATAAAAAGAATCATTTCACATACAAAAGTAGCTAAGTCAGGGGTTGGTTTGATTGATAAATTTCCAAGTCTAAAGTGTTGGTGTATTCAAATTTTTTGCAAATTTTGGTGAAGTGAAGTTTCGATTTTGATAAGGGGTAGATGAAATGTTTGACGCAATGTTGACTTAGAGTGAACCTTTGTTTTCAAAGACCAAGGTGGTGAGAAACATGCCAGACCTATAAACTTTTCAAATCCTCAAGACCAATGTTGAATTATATTGAGCATACATGTTCGGGTTATTCAATGGAATAAGTCTATAAAACCTTGTTACCAACTTGTTCCTGTTGCGGTACTATCTTAGAATACGTTTTCTAATGTATTTTGAACTATGTTGTCTAAGTTTGAAATAGCGGCATGTAGACCTTCTCTTGGGGATTTTGATTTTGTGTGAGATCATTTAGAGAAGTTCAAGATCATGAAAAAGAGGATATTTATTGTCACGCAGGTGGTGGTAATATTGGCTAGCCAACCATAATATCAACTTGTTCTTCTTCTTCGTCTATGATATATGCTGTATTTCTCCAATGGGTTGGTGTTTCTTTTGTTTCAAAAGTGAAGCTTCTCAAACTACTAATTATATTGGTTTGTTCGCCTTCAATGAGTTCAAAGTTTGGTTGAATGATAGTGACGTAAGGTCGGGTTGTTCAACTAGAGCAATTGGTCTCCAAATGGTCATGTGGGGTTCAATTTGTCAATTTATCTTACTTAAATGAGTTTGTTTTTACCAAAAACATTTGTCTTTCTTAAGTTCAAACTAAATGTCTATGTAAAAAACATCATCAATTCCACAAAGTCCATTTTGTGAAAAGGATGAAGTTAGGGGCATAGTTACCTAGGTTAACTTTGGGAAGTATGGATTGAGATGTAAACCAAAATATTTAGAAGCCTCCAAGAATAAATCCTTAGGAAAAGCAATAATATCAAGGTTTTGTCAAAGGGTATCCATACTTAAACCAAAGAGTTTGAAATTTTAAAAAGACTTGTTGATGTTTGTTTTGTAATTGTTTTGGAATCAAGCAAGTGTTAAACCGACTCACAAGCATTTACAATCCTAGATGGACCAGGTATGCATTTTTTGGTAGGCTTACCATCATCAAGAGAGATGATTAATCCGTGAAGATGAAGTGGACAAATAGACTATGTCAAGGAAATGTAATGTCTTGACATGCCAAGAAAAGGAGTCTATTCCCCATTTTCTTTATGCCTCAATCAAAAACTAGACATGGTAAGTAACTTCTGGGTGCGGTGCTACTCCCATACACTACCTTGAAATACGTTTTAGAATTTTGACTTGGTGAGCCACTAAAACAAGGTTTTTAATGACCATATCTAGGATAAACTAGTGCCATACAGGATAGACTACTGCCATACATGCGATGATTCACTCAATTAAGAGGCCTCCTATCCCTTAGAAATATCTAAGGGTTTTAACGCATCACAAGGATGCTAGGGGAGACTTTCATTGATATGGGACAACCACAACTAGCTGGTTATTGAATTTCGTCACTCCAAATTATTTATATAGCGAGCTGGATAGAAAGAATCGCTTGGGTCATCCCCTCTCACAAGTTGGGAGGCAGGCCGTTTAAAGGTGACACATGTTTGAAGCATAAAATGCTTTTCATCACCCAAGTTTTCCAAAAGGCACAAGGGGAGAGGATAAGTGCTTCTAAGAAATAGAAATATACTTGTGTGTTTCTCTTCACCCAAGATTGCATGAAGCACAAGGGGATTGGATACACACAACAAATATATTTAAGCAAATCAAGCACATATGTCCATTTTAATCCATCATCACAAAATCAATTCATTTTAAGCACCAATATAAAGTGTTAAGTTGTACTGTTCAATTTTAAACGCAAAGTAGCATAATGATGTGAGGGTTCAATTTTATCCAATTTGAACGTTCATTTTAAACCCAAAATATGTCTAGTTTGGTCCTAAAATAGGAAATAAAGCATGATAAAATGGGTTATAATTTCCCCATGAGTGTCAAAACACTTATTAAAATTATACAATTTATGGTAAAATGCTCCTTCACTTCAATTTGTATTGTCCAAACCTGCAAACCAGTTAGTCTAAAAAATTAGAATCAAGAAGTTAAAGACATGCTAGTGATCAGATAAAGCAAAAAATTAAAGCAAATGTCGAAAAAAAGAAGTTATGTTTCTATTTACCAGTAATTCACGACGCTGAAATCAGTTGCATTGTTGAAATTCATCAATAGAGTCACTATATAGGATATATGGGTATGTGCAGGATCATGGTGTAAAAGTGGCAATATTATGGGGTATGTGGCTGATGACTTTTTTCACCCAAAATTAATGAAACGAAAGGGTTTTAGAGGAGATTCTCAGATTTCCAAAAATATAAATTATGATTTAATTTGAGTTTAATAAATAATTATTATTCATTTTCTATTAATTATGACTAAAAGTCCTGATCGATACTCGATTGAAAACATCTATAACTTTCAATGGTATCATATTTTTGAACCAAACATGCCACATTCTATGCTTCCACATACTATAGGATTAAAAAAGAAAAATTAAATTTCATGAAGTTTTGACCAAGTTAAGGTGGTCAGACATGTGAGTTTTATATTTTCTAAAAGTTGTAATAAAAATTCATAATTAATTAGTTACTTGGAAAAAAATTACAAAAAAATATGCATCACATCGGACATGAGTCCTCTACTTATATATAAAATATTATAAAAAATTATTATCATTTTATTATGGTTAGGGTGGTCGGACACACCTACTTCTTATTTTTCCCTAAAATTTAAGTACTACTCTTGCATTGAAATTTCAAATTTTCACCAAATAGATTTTATTTATTTTAAATAAACCTAGTATTTTAGAAACTAAATTCAATTTTCTACAAATTCTATTCTTACATATTTTTGAAATAATATATATAACTTATTGAAATATTTACGTTAAGCCTAACACCGATTTTCTGATTTTTTGCCACTTAAGGGCCCTGTTTTTGCATGATGATCCCCACACATACCCATATGTCGCCATATTGAGAAATCGATACCAACCCTCTACAGAAAACAGTGAAGTCAAATGCGTCAACATATCAATTGGGTCACTAAAATGAAATTTATTTTGTGTTAAAAAATTAACCTGGTGTTGCTATATTTAAATGCGGTGACAAAATTGATTATGTGTCGATATACTAAAATCCAGGTGCGTCATTGTGTAGTGACATGTCACTAAATGGAGTTTAAGCTAAAATATTGAAACCCTAATTACAAGATATGCTAAATGTATGTATCTAGGTTATCATGGAAGCCATTAATGGAAGCTAAGCTAATATACAAGTAAATTAAGCTAAAAGGAGATAAAATGTGAGTGCAAGTGCAAATGATTTTAACATAAGTTTGATGTTAAAAGATGGATCTGTTTGTCTCCAAATAGTGATCTATTTATAGGAGGACAAATGAGAAATGGAGGGTTGAGATCAAAAAGGTTAATCAACGGTCAAAGATGGAGGAAAGGTGAAATGTGGATCATGGATTCTCATCAATCAATGATCACATGGATAAAGGAAAGAATCAAGGGCTCATATTCCTTCAAACAAACACACTTTTAACTTGCACAAGAAGCCAAGTAAGTCAAATTGCACAAGAAGTCTTGTAAGTTTGTTATGAAGGAGAATATTCCTTTGTTTCTTGAATGAGTGAGAAAAGAGAGTATTCTTTGGAATATTCTCATGGGTGAAGAAAATAGATATTTAGCAAATTAAAACAACGTTTAATTGTGCAAAAAGGGAAGGAAATAAACATTGTTTGGAATATTCTCATGGGTGAAGGAAATAGATATTTAGCAAATTAAAAAAAAGTTTAATTGGGAATATTCCTTTTGGAGGAATATGTAAAGGAGGAATATTCCCTTGGAATATTCCTTTGCAAGTGGGGGGGGATTATATTTATTAGTAATTGATAATTAAAACAATGTTAATTATGCAATTTTTAAAAGAATTACATGATATTCATTAAATAAAATGATTTAATGAAAAGGGGAAAATGTGATGACATTTAATTATTTATAATTTGGGGTTATTTAATTAAATAAGAGGACTTTAGGGATTAAATTAAATATGTTGGTTTATTCAATTTAATAGGATGAAATGTTAGCATGAAAGGGGATGAATTCATCTAATTAGATTAATTATATTAATAGATGAAAATAATGTAATTAATTAAATAGCTAGGATAATTTAATTAATTAAGTGAAAAGATGATGGATTTGAGGATGAAACAGTGTTAGTATACTTGATTCGAGTGCATGATATCATTCAGGACATTTTAAAGTGTCTACGTGCATCTAAAGGAGAAACACATATAAAACATAAACAAAATTATACCACAAGTGTACATGGAAAATAATTTTGGGGAAAAACTCACACACGAAAAAAATGCAATGTATTATTTAGTAATCTAAAAATAGTTGCAATACACTTGCTAAGAAAGTCTTCAAATGAGTATCACCAACTCGATCTAGAGTAATTCTAACAACATAAAAATACCTACAAACTTACTATCAATACCTCCATCTCAAGAATCCTATAAATAGGAGAAGTAGTATAGAAATCGATAAAGCTAAAACCACCCAAAAACAACTGGTGGCCATTTACCTAATTAGAAAAATAACACTTAAATCTCAAGATGAGTTCACAAGGTAAAAATAACATATTCCTTCTTATCATAAGCACATCAAAGAACCACTCACCAACATGGGAATTCTATTTTTCATCAAATTATCTCCACTCAAATGTACTTTACGATGTTTTTTACATGCATCATATATTGGTCAACAAGTGGAGCTCCCTCTTATTACTATTTTTTGTGTCTTAGACATTTTAACATTTTTAATATAGGAAAAAAATTCTAAGGCCATACCTTTTGATATATAGGAGGCTATTGGGACCCATTTTTCTAAATTGTAGATCTTGAAAAGATCTACAAAATATGCATTACCTAGAAGTGTGACCCAACAACCTAATTTTTTTATTTTTCCCAAAATTACAGCATATAGCCTAGAAATTGAATTTTTGTGTTTCATAGTCTAAAATTGCATTCTTCATATACTCAACATAGGAGCAAGTTTGAGACACCTTTCTTAACAAAGAATAGGTTGTGAAGCCAAATTTTGTGAAGACAAAGTCATTCATTTTATTATGCTCTAGCTTTGTTGTCATAGGGAGGAAACATCAAGGCATAAATAATTTGGACCACCATATTAGCAAAGCTAGTAGGAGTGGACCATATGAATAGCTATGTAAGCATGTAGGGAGAGAAAAGGAATGTGTCATCATTGAGATCATCATATAAGGGGAGGTGTGACAACCATTGGATGATATCATGATTAGTGGTTGGTACAACTCAAAGGGATTTTAGAGCTCAAGATAATACCTAGTAGTGGATCATTGTATTAAAAATAATCTAAAGGTGAGAACACATTCACATTATTGACAACTATGCTAAGTGGAAGGATTTGCTTTATTGGTTATTTGGGAATAATTTATCAATAGATAGATCTAGATCAATTGCCATATGCTCATACATAAGGAAGGTAACATTATCATGCTCCTCATGAAAGAATGATGCCACAACAAGGTACATAAATGAAATGACATGGACAAATGACTGGCACAAACAATGTCATATACTGTTAGAGCTTATAAGGTATCATGAATTACACAAACTATAGAATGAGGCTAGAGATCGATGATTGGTGCAAGCCCAAGATGGTGATGATTGTGGAAAGCATGCACAAACCTCTTTGATTGGTCACTTAATAATGAAATTTTCCATGTGGTGGGTCTAGGGAACTTTGTGAGTGCATGCATGTGTGAGGAGTGTGCGATTACAAATAAGGATTGTGAGATATAGAGCCAACATGGAGGATTGGAGGGCCCACACAACTATGAGGGGATGGTTCACTTTATCTTAGAGAGAGGTTGCATAAGTCATTGGATGACCTTAGCATTCATTGGTTCTTGGAAACATGCAAACGAAATCTATGGAGAGTTCACATGTGTGAATCAAAACATGACAAGTGACCTTCAAGAGTACAAATGATAAACGTGCATCAATTGAGTAGGATGAATAATTATTATGTATGCAATTTCTTGAGCTTGAATAAATAGAGGTGAAAATAAGAATAAACACTCAACAATGAAGATTGGTCATTAAATGATTCTAAGATCTAAACATGTGGGAAAAAAAATTAAAAACATTAAGGTTTTAAGTTTGTTTTGTTAATTTTCAATACTATAAGATCTAATAAGTAGGAGGTATTTTCCACGGTGTGTCAAATTGTGACATTGCTATCAGGGTTCAACAGTCTAGTTTTACGAGTCAAACTCATTGACCCATGTTTCATCAGTAGTGGTTCACAAGAACCCATCTTCATGATAATGAAAAAGATATAGTCTTAAATTTATTCTTTTAATTTTAATGTGATAATAAACTTCTTTTGAGATTCAAATAAACTTAAATCTTAAACTTAATGTCATATTCTTCTAAGTTTTGATCTCCTTTCTAAATTACTTTTCACCAAATAAAAAAATAAAATTTTAAAAATACCTCATTTGGTGTATGATTTTTTTAAATTGAATTGTGAGTCCTTATAAATTATTAATGCTGCAACTATTCATTTTTTTTATTCTAAATATTAAATAGGTATTAAGACTAAATTAAATTTAAAAAGTCAAACACTAAAAATGGTCCCTTCTAAAAAAAATTACCTTGAACAAATGGCACCTTCCCGACTTGGATTATATCATTTCTTTAATTGTGTTAAGAAGTAAACAATACAATTTGAGCAAGTGGCCTCATAACAAATGAAAAAAAAAAACCTTAAACGAAGACGTGGAGGCCAAGCTTCCTTTATTAGTGTCGGTTTTCAAGGTAATTATTTGTGTAATGATAATTGTTTAATTGATATTAGTCTATTATTTGTCTTTTAAATTAATTAAAAAATTATATTTTGTTTATTTTAATTCTTGATGCTAATAAATATTAGTACATATTATTTAATGAAAAAAAATAATTTATATTTAAAAATAAAGTAAGAAATTTAGAATTTTAAAAATAATTAGATAAGAATTTAGTAGTATTATTCTAAATTTCACATAGATCAAAAAATTAATGGTGATTTATATTTATTTCTTGTGTATTTATATTATATCTTTTTAATATTTCAATTGTTATTATACATATTATATCAAATATAAAGATATTGAATTTTGTAGTGGTATTTATTAAATAATCTATATTAAATGATATTATGAAGGGTCAATCTTCTTTGATAGAAGTGATTGAAGAATGATTCGTATAATAATGCAACTTAGTATATAATGTTCTTTTACTAAGAAGTAATGATTGTTGTAATGTGGAGCAACTTTTTTGTCCATACTAGCCACCCCCAAATTAGACCAAATTGCTCTTAAAGTTTGTGTTAATATTTACAACATTATGCTCAATGAGCTTGGCCAAGTATTCTAGTACTTTCTCAACTTGGTTTTGAGACTAGTTACACCCAGATTTTTCTGAGTCCCACTATAAAGAACCAAGAGACATACATTGAAGGATTTGTTAACACAAATAGAACCCTCAAATTCCAAATGCAACTTAATGTACAATTAAATTCTCACACTTTGTCCCTTGTCTTGACATGTGAGAAAATTTTGGATTTCATTGTGAAGCCTCAAGATATGACTATACAACTTGCATAGTAAGGGAGTAAAAGATTCTAATTCGTTTACATGCAACCATTGGGATAGATTAAACAAATAGTGGTCCACTACATGATGTATGCATTGGTGGTGAGAGGAAGTCCATGTGTCAATATTCTATAAGCTATGGGTACAAAATAGCACTAATGGTTGATCTCAGTATGGGTGCAACTTATTTTATTTATAATATGCTCTACGATTGGATTTTTTGCCTCTATGCTCACCATTCATTGACTTGTTAACATAAAAAAATTAAGTTTACTTTCAAAAGTTGTTGGATTTGAAAAATAACTACAATATGTGAAGTTAGAAGACTAGGACTTACTAAAACTAATTAATGTCTATGTATGCTTGTTTCAACTCACTTGTATGAAATTAATATGCTAATAAGTTTTCAAGACACACTAGAGGACCGACTAGGATTACTATGTTGGGATCATTTGTTAGCTAGTTAATTTTATCTTGTATGGGAGTAAAAACATTTCTTACATAAATATATGCTAATTAAATAAATACAATCAATAAATCATACAATTAATTTAGATTCAATTATGAAGAAAGAATTAGGTCCCTCTTTAAGAATCACTACCTTTATGGTCACCACTACCAAATATCTCACGTATAGCACTAAAACCAAGATCCAATGCAAACAAAGACACAATTCATGATCAAAACCTTAAACGCCATCTAGGTTGCAAAAAATCAGAAGAAAATAAATATTTGCACAACAACAAATGGAAAAAGCTACAACCAAAGAAGACTCATACAACAATATTCACTCTAACCAACACACCATAAACCCTATATAAATAAATACCTTTTTTTCTAAAGGAATTGATGGCCCAACAACCTAGATCAATGATCCAAATGTAATAATCTCAAGGGACAGTCTAGACAAGGCAAGCTCCTATAACCTCTTGGCCACCTCTAAAGGGGCCCCACAACTTTAACAAAACATTTGAATCAATAGTCAAACTTGAATGACAACCAACCACACACGAGGCAATGACCACACCACTCAAACTACCCTCAAGAGCTTTTATAAATAAATACTTTTAACTGTATAATTTTAATTATTTTCATGAAATTAACCAAAAGAAGGTCCTTTTTTAATTGTTTTAAAGCAAGTTGTAACTATAATATGAAAAACAAGTTCCTACGATTAAAATCTCTGTTTTAAATAGAAAAAATATCTGTTTTAAATAGAAAAGTCAAAACTTTAAGCACATATGTAACTTTTTAATTGAAATTATAACGTGAAAAAGCGTGCTGTATAATTTTAACTTTTGCAATGAACTATTTTATTCCTACTACTTATATCTAAAGTCAAAACTTTAAGCACATATGTAACTTTTTAATTGAAATGACGTGAAAAAGCGTGCATTGTGCAATGAACTCTTCACGTTTATCTTAATCTACCTTCCCTTATTTGAGGAATATGTTAGTTTGAGACTTTCGCTCTCTTTCAGCAGGTAATATTTTAAGTCTCTTAATATTCTCTCACCCCCCATTATCTTGCGTCTAATTAGTATATGAAGCAAGCGACTCTCAAGCTCTCTGCGTGTGGAGGAGTGAAATTTTCCCAATGGAAACAAATAAATATTTTGCTGTGGCATATCTGTGCTGGGTTCTTTGCCTTTTGCCTGTGATCTGCAATGCGGAGTTCAACACGGTTGGCCAAACTATGGAACGCACTGCCTACCATTTCCAGCCTCCAAAAAACTGGATGAACGGTCTGCCTTTTATAATCTCCATTGAAAAACTTCTGCTATGGGCTTTTGTTGAACTGATTAGAAATCTTCTATTTTGGTTTTAGCTTCTGAAATTGGTTTGCAACTGAGCCACAGGGTTCAAGATTTTTTTTAGATATTACTTTGAAATTTTAAAACTGATTGGGTTTTCTCTGATTTAATCTTTCATTGTCTGGCATGGGTTTGTAAACCGAGGACAGATCCGAATGGTGAGTTTATTTGTTCATCTTTTTGATTGTTATTGGGTTGAATAATTTTGGTTTAATGTTTTGATTTATAAGTGGTTCATCTGAAATCACATTAATAGATAGGTTCTATTGATGAAACAAATCAAAGCATATAGGATATAATATCCAGTGGGATATAATATCCAGTGTGTTTTTGCAGGGCCCATGTTCTATAAAGGACTCTACCATTTATTTTACCAATACAATCCTGAGGCAGCTGTATGGGGCAACATTGTGTGGGGGCATGCTGTGTCGAAGGATCTTATCAATTGGAAGTCGCTGGATTTCGCAATCATTCCGAGTGAATGGTATGATATAAAGGGTTGCTGGTCTGGCTCTGCTACACTTTTGTCTGGAGAAAAGCCTGTGATTCTTTACACAGGATGGGACAACTCCTCTAGACAGGTCCAAAATATGGTTGTTCCTAAAGATGCATCTGATCCTTACTTAAGGGAATGGGTGAAGATCCCTGAAAATCCCATTATTGTTCCAGAGAATGGAATTAACGGGAGCTCTTTCAGAGATCCAACCACTGCCTGGCTTGGCAGAGATGGGAGATGGAGAATTGTTGTGGGTAACAAGGAGGATCAACATCATAATGGAAAAGCCCTCCTCTACATAAGCGAAGATTTTGTTCACTGGACCAAAAAGAAGCACCCTCTCCATTCCTCTAAAAAGACAGGAATGTGGGAGTGCCCTGATTTTTATCCCGTTGCTCTATTGGGAAAACTTGGTCTTGATACTTCTGCTACTGGGCCTCAGATTAAACATGTCCTGAAGGTATCCCTCGATGATACAAGATACGAGTATTATACAGTTGGAACTTACTTCACAGACATTGATCGGTATGTTCCAGACAATACAAGTGCAGACAACAAATATGGATTGAGATATGATTATGGAAAATACTATGCATCCAAAACATTTTTTGATAATCATAAAAATAGAAGAATCTTGTGGGGCTGGATCAATGAGTCGGACAGCGTGCAGGATGATGTTGCAAAGGGCTGGTCTGGTGTTCAGGTAAGGCTTAACTTAATTCTCAGGTCAATAAACCATTTTTAGCATACAATTACCAGTCAAGAAGTGTGTTGACTGCATCTTAGTTTAAAATAACAATACATTTATTTTTATTTATATGTAGTCTCATTGTCTATAGACTGTTTGTTGTTAAATTTTGTCTACAAATTGTAATTGTAATGAATGTGTTTTGATCTTTATCCATGAAGGCCATCCCAAGAGCAATCTGGCTAGACAACGTCTCCAAAAGTCAGCTGATACAGTGGCCAGTTTCAGAGTTGGAGTCCCTGCGTGGAAATAAAATCTACAAAGAAAACATCATTCTCGAGAGTGGATCTGCCATAGAAATTGGAGGCGTGAAAGCTGCACAGGTAGTCAAATGCCATTCAAAATTGTTTTAGTTTGTAGAACATTTTATTTATATTTAAAAGATAATTTATAATTATATATATATATATGTGCTGTGATTTAATTCTTAAGTATAATTGATAAGGGTGATGATATGTTTTTTGATTTTGTCAATATCAAAGTTTAAAATTTGGTAGGTGCAATAATAAGAGATAAGGTGAAGAATCATGCCCATGATTTAAGAGATATCAACTTAGACTCAAGCTCCTATATTAAATAATAAAAATGATCTAAATTTGACATAAAATCCTCCACTTATATATGTAACTAAATAGAAACAAAAAGTAATAAATATCAAACAATTTGATAACTTATTAATCAAAACTAGAGACGTGTCAAAATCTCATTGACTCTCATTCTATGACACCTTTAGCCCCACATTTTTATAAAATTAAGGGAGAATCTCTTAGATTTATGCTAACCTAATGAATTTAAACATATAAATTGTTTAGTTTATAGCCATTTATGTCTCTTTTTAGCAATTGTATTGTTTTTGTTGTTCTCCTCCTATTTATCAAACAATTTCTATGTTGGATGTCATTTAACATTTGTGTAATCTTCAACTTAAATTCAATAAAAGTAAAAAGTGTATAAATATTTTATCTCCATATTTTATTTGAATTTCTATTTTGTATTTTAATTCCTTTAAGTGGATTCAAAATATTAATGACTTAAGTTTTAGTTCTTACCTCATGTATTTTGGTTCTTATTTTGGATTGTTTGTTATTTTCATTAGGTTGATGTGGAGGTTTCTTTCGATTTGCCAAGTCTTACAAATTTAGAGAAGATGGATGCCAATTTAGATGCTCAACAACTATGTAGCCAAAGTGGAGCAAATTTCAAGACTATGGTTGGTCCATTTGGGCTTTTGGTTTTGGCTTCTAAAGGTTTGGTTGAACAAACTGCTATTTTCTTTAGGGTTGGAATTCATCAAAGCAACATGAAAGTACTAATGTGCAGTGACCAAAGCAGGTAATCTTGAAAATATATTAGTAATAAACTCTAAAATAAGCCTTCAAAACATTAATGCACAACATTGAAAGTGTGATTTTTTTCATGTGTAGATCATCTTTGAAAACAAATGTTGACAAAACAACATATGGAAGTTTTGTTTCTTTTTACTTCAACAAACAAAATCTCTCTCTAAGAGTACTGGTGAGACTTAATATTTCTATCTATAATTTCCTTTAGGACTTGGGATTTGTAAAGAAAATAATTAAGCAGTGTAATTGTTGTTGCAAAGTGTAGGTTGATCATTCAATTGTAGAGAGCTTTGGAGAAGGGGGAAAGTCTTGCATAACTGCTAGAGTTTATCCTAGTCTAGCAATTGGAGAAGATGCTCATCTTTACTTATTCAACAATGGTGTTTCTTCTATTATAGCTACTAAATTGACAGCATGGGATATGGGGCATGCTCAACAACCTTAGCCACATAATCACGACATATGAATAAGATGTCTAAAAATAAGGATATGAACTTTGTAATATCAATAAGTATACTATTAATAAATCATTGAATCCATTAATAAAAGATTCATGTACACATTACTCAATAATATAGTCATGAAAATTGAATTATTTTCTATTATTTGCATCACAAAGATGTTATCCTATGAATTTGTTTAGATTGTATTCCATAGAAATGCTCAAATGGTGTTGCAAATTATTTCAAGAAACTTCTTTTTAAAAATAATTTAAAATTTGAACGCATAGTTGAGAGAGTTAATGCAGGTTGAATGGATGACCCAAGAAATTTTTTAAATAACAAGAGAGTTACTTTTAATATAAAATTAAATTTAACCATATTTTTTAGGGAATTATTTTTCCTTTAGTTAGATGAAGGGCTATATAAGTGAATAGATGGTCCATCAAAAATAAAAAGACTTGTTTATATAAAATTTAGAGTTTGACCAAATACTATATGAAAAAATTGTCCTTTAATTAAAGAAGGGTACTATACAAATTGACTTTTTTAAAAATAATTTAAAATCTAATTAGTATGTTGTTGACAAAAAAAAAATAGTTGAAAAAACATTTAAGAAAAAGTAGAAAAAATTGGAGAGGTAAGTTTTTTCACTTTCTAAATGACAAGTTTACTTATTTATGTAATAGTCTGTACTTACTAGAGATTAAATGCAATTGCACTTGTAAAATAAGTAAATACATAAAAATAATTATTATTGAATCTCTACATCAAAATATCATATTACAAAACCTTTAAAATGAAAAGATTTTACTTTTTATTAAATTTGTAAAATAACTAAATGTATAGAGTAATATAATACTTTCACTTTATTTAAATTACTAATTTTATTTATAATTTAGATGTTAATAAATAAAAATATTTGGATGATTTTAAAGAAAGCCTTTATTGTGTAATTCTAGTGATGTCACGACCTAGGCCATGAGGGGATTAAGGTCTCCATTGTTTGAATGTGTTAAAATGTAACATGACTTTTTAATTTGTTAGTTTAAGTGATTCAATTTTTTTTTTTTTTAAATTAAATACCTAGGATGTTTACCTTTAGGTGATTGTGTAAATGCATAAATCTTATGTTTTAGTGAAATTTTTAATCTTCCTAAGTCGCCTACAAAGAAAGTGGAAAAAATTGCTTGAAATGGAAAGATTGAGAGTTGCTTTCTCTTGGGAAGACAAAGAGTCATTTTGCATTCTTTATTTGGATTTATTTTGTAGTGGGAAAGAGGAGTTCTTATTGGGGGATTTTGTTGGAAAATGTTTGTTGATTTGTTGACGTGAAGGCACCAAATGTTTGGATTAAAAGAAAAAATATTTGAGTAGGAGATTGAAAAGTATTTCTACACTCTTGGAAAGCTATTATAGGCAACTCTTTGAATTCTTGAAAATTAATAGTAGTTTGAATTTTTATTCAAATTGAATGTTAATTATGAATAAAATATCTTGTGATTTTTTTATATTTGATGTATATGCGTGTGTGAGAGAAAGGGTATGTGTGTTGGGTTCAACTCTCTAAATCAAATTGAGAGCAACCCATGCATACATGAGTTTGAGAGAATTTAAAGAAGCCTCCTTTGGAGAAAATTTGTCATTTTCTTGTATAAAGAAAATCTTGGCATGAGTGTCATAAATGTGTGTGTGTATTAGTGATGTGTTGAAGTTGTGGTGTAATAATATTTTGTGATGGTGAATCGGGTAAGATGTGTAGTATGGATGCATAGCTATTGAAAGATGATGGAGGGATGTTGATTATGGGAGTCTAAAGATATTTCTAATGTAGATATTACCATGATAATATTGAGAAGATATGATATTATTTTTATCATCATTGGACTATGTTCTCACATCTCATTCTCTACCATAGATCTATTAGAGATTTATATGTGTTGTACATACCTTTAAGATTTATGCATTTATTGTGTGTTATTTATATATTTGTTTTATATTTTTTTTGTGAAAAATAGTTTTCTTGAGAACTTCCTAACTTGAGAGAAATTTTGAAGGAAAACCCTATGGTTGGGATGAGAGAAAATCCTTCATTGGCTAGATGGATGCATCAATAATACTTATTAAAAATTCTAGAAAATATGAAAAATTATATTAAGGAATTTTATTAAACAAGTTAGTAGCATTGTAGATGCTCTACATTTTGTGTTTTTTATCCTCTCCCTTGTCTAGGTGACTTCAATAATATTTTCACTATATTTTATGAGGGATTGGAATTAATTGCTACTACAAAGTTATGATTTTCTTATGATCAACACACCTTAGCCTTGTAGACATCAATACATAACATTAGCTTGAATATATGTGGATTAGACTAGATAAAAAAATCTTCATAAAATTTTCAAATCACACTACATGATCCATCATCAAGATGGAATAGAGAGAGAAGAGAAATGATGAATCGTGGAGTGTGATCTAAAATTTTGAGAAAGAAAAAAATACATAGTATAATCTAAAAAATATTCAAGTACTTCTATAAAAGCTAATACTTTAGGCTTGATTAAATTGTATGGTTTCTATTTCAAATATTATATCATGTGGGTATATTAAGTTAAAAATTTGATATCAATATCTCTACATTTCAATTTGCATGATGATGCATTTTTCTTCTCTTGAATATTTAGGTTGTCTTTTATATAA
Organism: Sequoia sempervirens; assembly: GCA_007258455.2. Taxonomy (NCBI): domain Eukaryota; kingdom Viridiplantae; phylum Streptophyta; class Pinopsida; order Cupressales; family Cupressaceae; genus Sequoia; species Sequoia sempervirens. The sequence continues at coordinate 266,444 of VDFB02171104.1, read as the reverse complement.
GACTTAAGTTTCAGTGTTTGTAATGTGGGTTTCTTTGGCTAACTATATCAATTATAATTTTCATTAGGTTTTGTAGTTGATTCTTTCGAGTAAAATTTTGGCTATTAGTGTATCCTTGCTCATATAATAACAATCTCCATTTGTCAAATAGGCATTTCCAAATTATTAAATCAATTTGGATTTGGACTATATAAATTTCATATCAAGTAGCTTTGATAAATGAGAATTGAATTTAATTTTTAAAAATATTGTGCTGATTTGATATTCAAATTTAATTGGGGTTTAAATAATTTTTTATTTACATTGCTTGTTTCATTATGTAATTTATTATCTTTTAAATTAAATAGTTTTTTGTTATTTTAGTCTTTGCATCTCTAGATCCAATATTTTTTTCTTATATTTATTTCATCATGATTTAAAAAATTGAGTATATTTAAAATTATTGGTTTAAGTAAAACAAATGGGTTGTGTTATCTTTACAAAATCCAACACATGATAAATTATAACATCAAACACCCACTAAGTATAGGTAGGAATTCAATATGACCTCACATCTATGACACAAGATCATGATTGGCCTCGAAATTTCAGATATAAAAGTCTAATTGAGTCCATTTATAAGATGACTTATGACCCAAGCTTCACCACATATATTAAGATCCATTATAGGATGAGTTATATAATAGTCATCTTCATTTGAACTATTATGGTGTTTACTTGTATGTTTATATGAAATAATCAAAATCAATAATTATGGATTTAACTAGACACTAATCAACTAGTACTATTTTTCATTTTTATTTTTAAATTATCATAGTTACAAAAAACCCTTCTAGAATTCCATAGGGAATGAATCCCTACTATTTAAGCTCAAGAAACACTATAGTATTCTAAAATGATACAACCATCTATCTATTATGATTTAATCAAGAAGCTAAAATATAATTTCCATACGTTAATAACAATTTGAATTCCAAATAGTAAAAATCTAAGAGTAAGCCCTCTAAATAGAAAGAATATCTAGACATCTTGACTCTCAAACTATTCATGACAAAGAATATGTTGTTTTATTCAATAGTTACATAATTATGAGGAAGTTATGACCCATATTGAGAACTTGATGCAAGTTAAAAGGAAGAAGATATATTGTAGGTCAAGGATAGGTGTTAATTCTAAGGCTATGTCCTATTTTGGGACAAACAATTCAACATGAATTATTCTAATAAAATATAATGTGAAAAATCATATTTGGTCAATCTAACCCACATATATGGCATAACTATACATAACCATCTTTTACACCATGAAAGAGAAATGAGTTTTTTTTTTTTTTTTTAATTTCAAATATATAATGGTTTCTCCCCTTGTAAAAATTTGACATGTCTCCATGTTAAGGCTAAGTGAATTATATAAAACATTGTATTATTTTAGCCAATGCAAGATGATACTTTCCAATTTTTATGATGTGAAAATGATTTTAGGACCTATGGGTAATGGGCCCACAATATGCTTAAAATAGATATACATAAGAAGTCATACTGTCAATTTTAAATAAACATATCAAGAATGGTAAAACTAGTTTCTCAAAATAGATAGAAAGCCAAATGAAAATGAGTTGCTAGGATATTGTCTTAATCACAAAGACAACTTCCTTATATAAGAGGATGCTAGATAAATAGAAGATTGATCTATTCTCAAGTTTATTTGAGATCTTATAATGTCTACATTAATATTTATAGAGCTTCATCAACCCTCAAATAGATGGACTTATGTGAGTGAATTATTGAGGTTACCCTTATAAAAGGACTAAGTTTAAATTAAAACAAGTTCTTGGTATCATTCTTTGAATTTCCATGTTATAACCTTATTTGTGCATTATAATATATGATTCAAATTTACTCTTAAGGGAGGATAATAATTGATGTGCATAGAGATATATTGTAATCTACATGGTTTATCAAAACTTCTACTAACTATTATGGTTGATCAAAACTCAATAAAAAGACATGCAATTGGTGCCACCAAAAGCATCACAAGCTTGACTACCCTACATGTTGGACAAATGTGTATATTTGACAAATAAAAGATTTAAAATTTTAAATATGAAAATAAGTTATTTAACATATTCATCCAAATACTTATATTGATATACAATATCATAAAAAACACAAGCGTTGCAACATAATTGTCTAGGTTTAAGTATGATACTTGTTTGAAGAAATGGACAAGTTCAAGAATTTTATCAAGAACATTCATTTAGACATTATTTTAGCAAATTTATTAAGTTGATTAAAATTTTATATTTTAAATACAAAAATGACATATATTAAGTTTGTATAGGTTTCCTCTAATTAATATAATATGCGGCATCCAATGTTATACATGTTAGGTCTAAATTCTTCGCTTCATCCATTATTTACATAATATAGACAAGACATTCACTAGTGGAAGTATTCTTCATGGCTTGGATATCTCTAATTACTAGTTAAGAGTTTTGTGTGATAATGAAATATATCTCTAGGATTGCAATCACTATTCTATTATGGTTCCTAATTAGTTACTATGATACTAGTTGTAAAATTTCTCAAAGTCTTTGAAGATTCCTCTTTAAAATGATATATGGAATTTATTTGATGAGTTATAGATGGTGAAAGAATATGTGGTTATGTGAAACTTCTTGATTTCTTTGGACTGAAACTAAATGGAATTATAAAAAGAATAATTGGATACAATAAAAGGTATTTTCTATTTGTAGATTTTCTAACTTGAATTTCAAATTTTTAAGAATATGGTGTACATGGTATCAGTCTATTCTTATTATGTTATCTCAACAATGAATGAAAATATCTCTTTGCATTATGTTGTTTTCACACTGTAGTTGTGATGATTTTGGTTACTTCCTATTTGGGAGTATTATGCTATATGAATTGGATGACATATGTTTAATTGTACTTGAATTAATTATATCAATAAAATATTTTTTAAATGAATTTTATGATCTTCAAGGTTCTTTTGCAAAGATGGCGAGAATAAGTTTATATTGTGAGTGATACATGATATGCACTTTCATGTGCATCAACATCATTGATGAAAAATTATTGTGGTCAACATTTCAACTTCAAAGTAATGAGTTTTTTATCATCTCAAGAATTGAATTCACAAGTGATCATGTGAAAGACATTGAGTGGTAAACCTTACAAATTTCTTGCAAACTGTTAAATAAATAGATGATACATTGTTTTTTAACTTTTGAATAGTGTATATTACACCTAAATAAATATAAGATTGCACCTTGAAAAATATAATTCAAAAATAAATAAATTTATATATTTATTTTTTATTTTTTGATAAAAGGCCATAGGCCTATATATATTATATATTAATAGTAAAGATGTACAATATTTTTTGATTCATGGCTCAGAAGCCCATATTTATCCCCTAATTCCTCCAATAATACAAAGTATACAAGGATGTCAAGATTTTACCCACAAAACCAAAGTTTACAATATGCTTTTGGGCTAAGAAAAAAAAACAAGGCCAATTCGATCATTTCATTACATTATCCAAGAATTTAGAGTAGACAAAAAATAAGAAAAATTCCATATGCAAATTATTAAGGAGCATACTTCATTCCTCCATCTGGTCTACTTGAACTTCATTTTCATCCTGATGTTCATGTAAATTCCCCACATCAGATTGTACTGGTGGTAGAGCATTCAGATTGAAACCCATAGCATTAGGACGACAAGGGGAAACACTATCTGCATCCACATCCACTGGTTGAGCTGGCATTGGGGGGATTATGGTCATGTGTGAGAAACACCATAATTGGATTTACCTTGGTTCTTATCTTTTATGCTAACTCAAAATCAACCTCCCCTGCATATCTATTTAACATTGTTTGGAAATGGTTCGAATTATGCATCTTCAAGGACTTCTTAATTTCATGATAGATAGTAACAAAAGCATTTCTATGCAACAAAAAATGATGAGGAAACAAACCTCCTACATATCCTCGCCCCTTCCACAAATCATAATTTTGACATGCCTTTAATAGAGTATCATCTGATAAATATACACCCTTGACAACTTTGTTTGTGATGTGCTCTACTGACCGAAAACACTGGAGAAAATCAAGAAAATTTGAGGTGAATAGATAAAAAAATTGCAAAGGAAACAATAGATCCTTCACCTTTGACTTGAGGATTTCAAGTCCTCTTAACCCTTTTGATGGATTTCGTAAATTGAGTGTAATGCCCCTTGAAAATTAAATGAAACTTTTCATCATCAAGGGTCTTTGTGAAAGGCAACTCCCAGTTGTTCACAGTATGGCATCTTTGTAATTTTGAGGATAGTACTCCATTAACATTCTTTGGCAAGCTCTACACCTTCTTAGCTCCACATGCACCTCACCACTGTTTGAAGACTCCTCCTGTTGCAAACAATTTGCACTGATGATTACACACACCTATTTTTCGTTGTACATCAAAGAGACTTAAAAGTCACTCCCTCTGATATCTGGGGGGATCTTTGACCAACTTCAAGCATTCTCCATTGTTGATCAAACTCGATTTTATCTCCACCTTTGATTGCACACTCTTTTGTCTTTTCAGTATATCAAAGAGACATAAAATAACTCTCTCTAAAACCTAAAGGTAACTTTGATTAGAATCATTCAATCTCTATCATTCAATCAAAATCATCTAATCACCACCGTTTCTTGCTGTACCATTGGTAAAAGACATAGACCCACAAAATATTTGTGCGCTAGCATGTTGTCATCATTTGTCATCCACCTCATCACCACACAATTCACAACAAGGATGTGAATTGACATATTGTACAATCATCCTTCGCCACATGTCCTCACACATCAAAATTTACCAGATCTTCACCTCCCTATTGGGTCCCAGCAAAAGCAACTATTTTTGTATCAAGATCATTCCATCTCGTTGATATCTACCTTTCTCCCCAATGAACATCCATAGTCATCAATCATCCTTTGTGGATAAATCTTCACCATTGATTAAACTATCGTTGTGTCGAAGGGACTTAAAAGCTACTCAATTTGATATCCTGACGTCTCTTCGATCTACTTCATAGCAACGATGTGAAGTGAGATATCACCACATGTCAGCATGTAGAGATAAGACCCAATTCATACTCCATGCATCATTTGATCATCACTAAATCAATCTCCACCATTTATCTTTTCCTTCGAATGAGCTTTGAAGTATCGAAGGGACTTCGAAGCAACTCATGTCGATATGTTGAAGTCTCTTTGATGAAGTTTTAATGGAGGGAATTCGTCACATAGAAGGGACTTCAAATTTTTAACTTTGATATTAGGTCTCCCCAATAGCCATTGTATGTATAATCATTGAATGTGCCCCGTCGGATCTTTATGAGGACACACCACCGATGCCAACCAGAAGGCTAGGTAAAGGGGCCGATCACAAAATGACTACAATGACATAAGTGATAACTTATGTGACCAGTAACCTTCAATAGGCAGTCAATGACAAAATAAAAACTATTTTCTCGTTAGAAAACTATTTTTCCCATTTTTTCTCTTCCTGAACTATTGCTTCCAATTGAGCATATTTACTAACATTAGAAGTATCTCCAAGGCATTCAAACTCAACTTGATTGCACCATATATTTTCCAAAGTATTTTCTAATTCGTTTCCTTCCCTATAGGTGTGGAATATTTGGATTTCTCTAAATGTATACATCAATAACCAAACTTTGTTAAGAACATAGTGCAACCTCCAATTTGTATTCTTCTTTCCTTACAAGCATTGATAATCAACAATGAGTCTCCTTCAATATGGATATGTTGAAAACCAAGTTTTTTACTAATTTCAAGCCATGCAAAAGAGCTTGTGCCTCTGCTAGGTTGTTAGAAACAATAAATTTTTTTATTACTTTGGATGCTATTAACAATTGTGAATACAAGACCTTGCACCTGAAAGGCCAGGGTTTCCTCTTCAGACACCATCAAAATTAATCTTATGGAACCATGGATTTGGAAGCATCTAGTGTGCTACATTTCTATCAACTTTCCAATGATGTGGCAAATGGAGAGAATGTTTAAATGGAAAATATATATGATCCTAGTGGCGCAAGAGATAATCATCCCAATTTGTAAATAAGGAGGTCACATTTTTAGAATTATGAACATAGGAATTGGTGACCTCTTAGATAACTTTCTTAATTTTCTCCTTAATCTACTGCACATACATTGATTCTTTTCTAAATATACGCCTATTCATTTCTCACCAAAGAATCCAAATCACTATTGTTGGTACTACTCTCCATATACACACATATAATGAAGATTTATAGAGGACCATCCAACTTGAAAATAAATCCCACAATGATTTGGGTAGAGGGAAAAAAACACTTAGCTTGCCTTTTATAAAATCCCAACATTCTTGTGCCATTGGACATTGCACAAAAAAGTGATCCATTGATTCATTTACTTCATGAAACAATACACACCTAAAAGGTTCAATAATTCCCAATTTTGACAGTCTCACTTGTCAAAATTCGATTTCTCAATGCTAACCAAGCAAAGCTTCCTGCTTTAGGAAGCACCATTGGGTTCCAACAAAAGGGGTAAGCCCTATGAGACTGGTTAAGAGCTTCAATGCAAATGAGTGACTTGCACCCCTCTTTAATCGAATAGGCACCACTTTTGGAAGGAGCCCAAAAGAGTTTGTCTAGATAATTTGACAAAAATACATTCCTATGGCTTAATAAATGTTGTAAAATGAGTTTATGATTTGGAGCTATTGGTGCCAATGAAAAATCCTTCCACTTTACCAGCCCTATCTCAGCATCTGAAGACAAAACATAATCCTTTAACTTTGTGCCTCAATATGCTGATAGAATTTGTTGAGCTGAATTCAATTCTTAGATTGAATTGAGAGGGGGGTGATCGTTCCATGAATCATTCCAAAACTAAACTTCTTCACCTTTGTTTACTTCCTAGGACAAATATGGAATAATGACCTCTCTGCATACAATAATAAAATTACACATAGCTGACCCACTTGGTGGATTTGAGATAGTAAAAAAATTGCTTGGCTTCTCACTGTTCAAGTATTTGCATTGCATTAACTTACACCATTTCAAATCAATTTTGGAATACATCTATCATGCCAGTTTTGCACCAAGTGACAAATTTCTTGCTAATAAATTTTGGATACCAACTCCACCTCTAAGCTTATCTGAACACATACTCTCCAAAGAAACCAAAGAGATTTTTCTCTTTTCATCCATATTACCTTTCTAGAGATTTTTTTTATAATCTTTTCAATTTCCAAAATCACACATTTTGGAGCCTTCAACATAGCCAAATATTAATTTGGGATAACTACTAGAACTAATTTAATCATCAAAATCTTGCCTAATAAAGAAAGCCATCTATCTTTCCAAGAGAGTATTCTAGACTTAATTCTTTCTATCACTTTATATCAATACTAAACTTTATTCGTGCCCATGAAAAAAGGAATTCCTAAGTATGCACAAGGACGTTCAACCTTTTGAAAGCATGTAGCAAATCCACCAATCTCCTTGAAACAAATGACTTAGTATTAAAAATATAAGTTTTAGATTTGCTAGCATTTATTTTCTGGCCTGAAGCAAAAGAGTATTTAGCAAGAATTATCTTAACCTATGCATCTTCAACCAACAAATAATTCCCAAATAGGAGAGTATCATCTGCAAACAACGAATGTGTCATTGAAATATTTGTGTTAGGAACTGGAACACCTTTCCACAAGCCTTGTGAATGGACCTTATGTATTGATCTACTTAACACTTTAGCCAATAGAATAAATAGAATGGGTGATAGAGGGTCACCTTGTCTCACTCCGTGGGTGGAACTAAAAAAACCCACCAAACTCCCATTTATAATAACTGAAAAATTTTCCCTTGACAAAATTGAAAGAATTCACTTGCACCATTTTGAGTTGAAGCCAAATTTTTGCAATACTTGAATAAAAAAACCCTAGTCCACTTTATCGTATGCTTTTAGTATATCCAATTTAATGATGAAAGATGGAATTTTTTTAACTTTGATGGAATGCAAAAATTCATGAGCTACTAAATCCCCTTTTGAAGTTTCCCTTCATGACACAAAACCTCCTTGTTCTTGTGAAATAACCTTTGTAATGAGAGGTTGGAGTCTAAGATATATTGCCTTAGTGAAAATCTTGTAGATCGTATTACATAAGAAAATTGGTCTAAAATCTGCAAAATTTTTAGGATCCTTCACTTTTGGAATTATTGCAATATGTGTTGTATTAAACTTCTTTAACATTGTCCCCATTTTATTTGATTCTTCTAGAGCAAGAAAGACATCTAAACCAATAAAATTCCAATATTTTTGGAAGAATAATGTCGTAAAACCATCAGGTCCAAGTGCCTTATCAGGAGATAAAGAGAATACCACCTTTCTTACCTCATCAAGAGTTAAAGGCCTTAAAAGATAATCATTATCCTCTTTTAGAATTAGACTAGGAATGTTTGCTAAAAGATTCTCTTCATCATTTATAGTAGTTAAAGATTTTTTTTTTGGAGCAGATAATAGATTTTTGAAAAACTTGACACCTTCCTCTTGAATTTCTTCTTTTTTGGTTAAAACCAACCCTATAGAAATATCCTAAATTGTGAAAATTGTATTTAGAGACTTTTTAATTTGTGTTGAAGGATGAAAATATTTTGTGTTTTTGTCCCCTTCTTTTAGCGACAACTCCCTTGACATCTTCCGCTAATAAACTTCCTCTCTTGCCACAAGCTTTGCCCACTTTGATTGTAACTTCTTTTGTTGCTCCAAAGTTATAGCGTCCAATCCTTGCACTATGACTTTTTCATTAATTTATAAAAGCTCTTTGAAATTTTTTTCTTTCTGCTAAAAGATATTCTTAAACAAATTCACATTCCAAACTTTAATTTGATTTTTGATGTGACTCATCTTCATACATAGTTGAAACATTCTAGAACCTTAACAAAAGGAGCACTAGCCCACCACTGTTGCAACAAAGGGAGAAAGTGAGGATTCGTAAACCACATTTTCTCAAATTTGAAGGAAGATTTGGGCTTTAGGACTTATTTTGTCACATAAATATTCAAAGATATAGCAAAGTGATCAAAACCTGAGAAAGGTAAGATTTTTGAAGACATAACCTTCTTCCCTACAAGCCAGTTTGATGAAATTAAAAACCTATCCAACCTCTCTGCAATTTGTAAGAAATATTTTCTTCTGTTTGTCCAAGTAAAATTTCCTTTCTCTGGTAAAATATCCATTAGAGCATTATCTTTAATGAACAATGCAAAGTCTTTCATTACCCTTGGAGGTGGAAATATTCCACCTTTCTTTTCATTCAAGCCTGTAATAGCATTCAAATCTCCAGCTAATACTACTTTATCATCTCTTCGTTCATGCAAGGAATTTAAAAAAATATCTCAAAGTAATTTCTTCTCCCTTGTAGCAGTTGGGGCATAGACATTTAGCAGCCAAAATTGCAAATCAAAATGTGGAATTTTTAATAATTGTCAATTTCGTTCATTCTTAATTGGCTCTACCACAACTATTTTAGCATCCCAAACAACAACAAGACCACTTGAAGCACCATGCGCAGGAAAATGAATTGACTTCCACTTTTTCCATTTTTGAATTGAAGAATCAAAAACAATATCTAACGTTTTGGTTTCCTGCAACAATATGATATTTGCTCCACAAGCATCCAATTATTGCTTGACTTGAGCTCTTTTTTCAAAGGAATTAATACCACTTTCCATGATATTGTATCCATTGGTAGCGAGGAGAGCAACATTCTCTCCTCAGATGTTTATTTGCAAACATCAATTATTTGCTATCCAAAGTTGTTTGAACACCTGCTACGATTTCTTCTTTCAACTTATTGATATGCGACTTTATGCCCCTCTTACCTAGGGATTTCATTATTGCAAAGTGATTACTAGGAGTCTGTGAAATAGAACAGGTTTGAGAGTAATCAAAATCCACTAACTCACTGTCCCCTGATACCACCAACTTTGCATTAGCTTTAGTTACCTGCACTATATTATCCTCCTCTTTATCCTGATGTGCCATAACTTTAGAGCTTTCAATAGTAAATGTTGTTTTAGAAAAATATTTACATTCAATAAAATTTTCCATAACCATACTATTGGGTAACATATTTACAAACTCTTCCTCTTCCCTTGTAGCTACTTTAGAAATTTGATTAATGAGTTTATTAGTTTCAGAAAGCAATATTTTATCAGCTAAGACTTCAAAATTGTGTTGCTTAATCATATTTGTGAAGGGTTCAGTATATCCAGACGTTCATAATGAGAGAAAGAGAGAAGATCATCTTCTATTTGCATATCTTGAAGAAACTATTTGCTTTCTACCTCATCTCTATCACCAATATATTTATGTTTACTAGAACCATAATAATAAATCAAAGCCTTAGCAATTCCATCAATCTACTATTCAGACATTTGGGGAAGATGAATTGTACCAAAATATTGTTTTAAAATGCTTCCAACCATTGGAAATAGCAACACTTAAACGTTTTAAACCCTTGATCTCACCTTTCACCAAATGTTTAGCCAGCTTAACACTTTCCCAACTTGTATCACCTCTCACCAACTGTTCAACCAACTTATCACTTGCCCAACTTGTTTCACCTCTCATCAACTATTTAGCCATTTTATCACCTACTATAACATATGGTATCATGGAGAAAGTTACAACTATTCTGCCTCTTATTTTAGAGAGCCCATTATCAATAGATTGGATGAGCGAAACATTTCTAATGGAAAGTTTTGAATTTTTAACTTTGATTTTCGTGGACATTGGTGAAACTCCTCTTGAATTTTTTGTGCCTTAAAACTTCCCAATTATCCACAAGTTGTTTAAGTGTGATCCATATAATGACATATGTTACATGCATTTTCTGGAGTTTCCACCACAATATCCTGAACCCTCTTGCCATACTTAGAATTTATATGGATTTGGCTTGGGAGAGTTTTGAAGCATCCAGTAACACACAAGCCCTAACTAGATTTATTGGATTCCTGAAGAATGCTAAATCATGATTAAGGAAAATTCCTAAATGGTTTGTCAAAATTTCAATTAACTTAAGCTCCCTATGTTCCAGGGCTAAACAATACATCTGTATCCAAGATGGAACAAATGTTGGCACAAACTATTTAGATTTGAAATTTAGTGTCCATAGTTACATAGACAGACCAAAGCCTTCAAAAACCCATGACTTTACTTAGAGAATTTGATCTCTATGTGACTTTGTATCAAAAAGTATAACAAATACACATTTATAATGATCTAGATAAAAAATCTGCAAAGCTCCTTCCCATTCTTCAAATAAAAGATCTTTTAGTGTCTATAAATCTAAGGTAAGATTCCAGAACTTACATATGAGCTCTTGTGCAGCTTCTCACACACACGCCCCACTTGGAGTTTCCCTTTCTTCTTTGTCTTTGACCTTTTTTTTTTATCTTTTTCATTTTGGGGTGTTGACATGTTTTTTTTGCTGGTTTCACCCTTTTGTTGTAAATTGAAATTAATTTTTTTTGGCCAAGTCTTTTTTCACCTGGATCCTCTTCTCCGCTTCGGCGGATTTCTCCGGCCCCTTCCTTGTCCGTCTCTTGCCGAATTCTTCCTTCCGGGTTTTTTCCTCGGTCGGTTTTTCCGGTCCAGTTTTTTTCCCGGACCGTTCCCGATTCCTTCCTGATTTCCCCGGTTCTGCATTTCCGGGAATCCTGTCTCCGCGCATTTGGGATTCCTTTATTCCATTGGGGCACTTTTTGGATTGTTCGTCGTCATCGCGCATTAATGGCTGAGGTTGGGGTTCAACGGGTATAGGGCGAATTTATTTTTTTGATTCATCCAACTTCGGGCTTCCTTTTTCTGCTCTGGCGATTCAAACTTCGTTTTGCTTCGAGGTTTTGGTTTTTGTTTGCGCGTGATTGCTTGAGTTTGCTGCTCTGTCGTTGCCGACGTGTTTCTGATTTTTAAAGCTCTTGATCCATGGTATGTATTCGTCGTCCTTCCGTTTGTTTGCATGGTGATTTGAGATTTTCTTGTACTGGGCGTTGTTGAATTTTGGGGTCGGCTCATATTTTGACTTTGGGTGTCGTATTTATTCAGTCGGTTTGATCCGTCTTTTTTATTTGAAGCCCATCTCTCGTGCCCTATGAGTTCCGTTTATCCGCTTGATTGCATATTTACACTTTAGACGGAATTCTGGGTCGTGTTGCTTAATTGTTTTGGGTGCGGGATGTGTTACCATGCGAATTTAGGGTTTTCTTGGTGTGTCGGTTAAAGCGATGATTTGATCTTGTGTTTGAATGACTTTCGCCTCGTTTTATGTTGGCTTCCCCGTCCTGTGAGGATTAGAGGGCTTTTAGGTAAATCCCGAACTGATATTTTAACCCTAAAAGCTTGCTCTGGTTCTAATGGCGGATATGTGATTGTTCGATTTAGGGCATCGTCATTTTAGTATGGGATCCTTCCTTTGAGTGCTTCTGAGTGTTGGGCACTCTTTGCATATTCGAGTCTGGTAATTGTCGTCGGTTTTGGGTTCATTCGAGCTTTGATATTGAAGATCTTGTGGTCGCTCCTGTGTTGGTGCACGTTTTGCCATTTTTCGGGTTTCCGAGGCTGTCGCGGAATTTCTGGTCTCCCGGATTTTCCCGGTTTCCTTTTATTCCGCGGACAGGGTTAATTTCCGGTGCATTTGATGCTGTCCGCGAAAGTCCGTCCCATTCGGATTTTTCCGGATTTCCTGTCTGATTGCATTCTTTTGTATATTTCGATGAGGGAATTGATGGAGTGATTGTTAATGCCTATTTCTTGATTGCCAAAGAGTAAAATTGATGATTTTCCTTTGATTTCCGAGCATATTAATGATTTACATGGCTAATAGTGCTTTGGTGGCAGGAGTCCGTCTGGGTCGGATTTCTCCGGAATTCCGCCCCGAATGTATTTTCCCGGATTATACGATTTTCCCGGATTATTTGATTTCTCCGGATCTCGGAAGATTGGCAATTGGCATTTGGTTTTAATGGATTTGTATGATGTATGCTAACCTTTTGGATGGATATGAGCTTAATAATTAAATTCTAATAATAATTCTTGGATGTGCAGGCTGAATCAAGCAAAGCTGCTGCTGGGAAGTCCAAAGGTGGTGCGGGGGCATCTGCAGTTTCCGAGACAGAAAAATTGAGATTAGACATGAAGAGTCAGGTCCCAGAGAGTAAGATATCCTCCGTGTGGGCAGATGTGTCTGATACCAACGTTGGTGCCTGGCGTTACGAAGAATTCAAACAGAGAACAGCTGAGAAGGACCAATCGGCATTGAGGCAAGGGATGATGAACTCAGGGTTGGTACACGTGGCAGGGTTCCCTCCAGCAGTCCAGTGTTACGAGCTGATTTTGGAGTGTGCTAGGCAGTACGCCTTTGACACACAGATGGTAGTTAGTACTGAGGGACGGGTGTTGGCAAATTTCAGTCCAGCCTCCATTGCCCGAGCTTTCAGCATGCCGGATCTCCCCTCGGTTTGCGCCCTAAACATTGACACTGCTCGCACGTATTATGAGAACGAGCCAGTCAAGGCTCAACAGCTTATTAACTCATGGCTTGAGAAGCCCAAGTCTCACCACTCTAAATTGCCCAAACAGTTGCACAGGGTGAAGTTCAGGCCAGATATTTATGATGCCATCACACTGTTGAGCAGGGTGGCCGGACTCAAAACTGCCGGGGTATTGGAAAGTTGGATGGTCCATGTGATCACCAAGATAGGCCAAGGAACGAATTACCACTGGGCAGGACTTATCAGTGCAGAAATAGATAGGCAACTGAGGAATGTTTTGGAAGGAAAGAAGTTTACCATGTCCTCCTTTGTTATATATATACTGGCCATCTCCTATCCCTACAAGGGACTGACTCCGGCAGGAACTATTGGACAGGACATTATCTATGAGGTCTATCCGGAATTGCACCTCGGACACGGAGATTATAGGAGGGCCAATGATGCCTTCACTATGCACATTACCCGGACCCTTCAGAATGCGGAGCACATCAGATTGTCCGATGGGGCTAGGGGGTTGATTAAGAATTATGGGGCCTGGTTCATCCAGTTCCCCACTTTCACTTATCTCCGGATTGATGGATGCCCCGTTGCTCCCTACAGATTGCCCAGGTATCCCACTGACCACATAGTGCTACTGGAGGTCGTAAGACAAATTTGTGAGTTCGATACGGTGGTCAAGAAGGAGAAACATAAAACTGGTTTTGGAGGTGACTTCCCTCTTGGGATTGGCGTAGATGTGATGTGTCCTTCCATTCAATCAGCTCACACTGCAGGTGAGGAATTGGCAGCCTATGGATTCTCTTTCCATTCAAAGAGAATGAATTTTGACATCACCGGAGGGGCACAGAAAAGGGCTACCCGGGAATACAGGCACAAGGAGGACTTGGAGGACTACTGGGTCAACATCAAGGATGACCTTGATGCACGAAGGAAAAGGTATTCCCGGCTGCCAGTAGAGGCAATTAGGCAGTACAATGTGAAGCTGATTCCAGATCAGCTGGAGGATGATGGAAAACTGGTCCAGGACCATGTCTATGAACCCATCAAGGATAGGTCAGTAGCGGATATTGACTGGAATGAGCCTGAGGTGACAGAGTTGGAGGACTTAATGGCTCCGGTGCTAAAATATACCTTTGCTTGGATCAAACATGAGGTCTGGGTGTTGGAAAATGCCGATGTTCCCCTCACTTTCGACCTGATGGGGAATCTCAACCCCATGTCCACTTCAGAGGAATCCGGGGAAGAGGACCCCAAAGGGAAAACAGCCAAGGCCTCTCCTTTCAAAATCAAGGTCAGAAGCCCTAAGGGGACTCAACCTGCAGCAAAAAGGAAACCTATCGGCAAACGCAGGTGGAAGACCCTGACTATCAGCAGGTCCTCGGACGAGGAGGAGGTGGAGAAAGCTGAGGAGGAGGATGTTCCTCCACCGCCCAAGAAGGCCAGAACTACAAGGGTGGCGAAAAAGAAAGGCCAAACGACTTCGGAAGATGAGCCTCCGGTTGTGGATGTAGAAAGTTCCGGAGGGGAGAAGACCAAAGTATACACCAGAAGATCCAGAACTCCGTCCCCAAAGGATGCTGCGCACAAAGGTTTCTTCTCCAATATCGCCAGCCACTGAACAGGACAGGCCTGTCTCTCCTCCGCAGGGTGTAACAGAACCGGTAAATCCGGATGAGCAGGAAATCAGCGGAGAAGCAGAGCCGTTTGAGGAAGGGGCATTATTCAGTGAGGCTGCCGGGCTCGAGGTAGAGACAGAAGAAAGGGCACACTTCTCCCTTGGTGCAATACGAGGACTCTCCGGAGAGTGAGAAGGGCCGCGGATCTCCAGAACCAGAGAAGAGCATCCCCGCTGGAACTCCATCGCCGGTGCTTCCTGAGTTGCGATTTGAGGAGATGGACCAAGGTGAACAACCCCCAGAGAAAGATGATGACAAGGCAACAGAAGAGGAGAAAGCCACAGAAGACCCGGGGAAAACTGACACAGAAGGAATCCGGATGGACCCTGTAGCCCCGGACTGGTTAGAAAAAGAAATAGCAAGGAAGAAACAGGTGATAGTAGAGGACACTCCTCTCGACTGGGATGCAATGTTATCTCAGATTGGAAAGGGGAAAAAGAAGAAGGCAGCTAGGATAATTTCCCGGGTGGAAAGGGATGAGGTGCATAACCGTGTAGTACACATCGCCACCCCTGCTGCAGATAAAACAAGAGAAGAGGTAATAGGCCAGGATTACAGTGTCCAAACCATTAACCTTGGGCCAGCTTCCCTAGAACAAGACATTGAGGAATTCGAGGGGTCAAGTGCTGTGATTCTGGATAGGTTGAGGAAGGAGACTCAGACAAAGAGAGAATTGAAAAGGGAAAATGAAAGGTTGAGGAAAAGCTTAGAAGAGGTCATGAAACCTCTACAGTCCCTCCATCCGTCCTCCTCTTCTACTCCCGGATTTCTGCCGAAGGAAACAATTTCTGGCATAGAGAAGATGAAGGCTTCCACACAAGCTGCCATGGACTGGTTGATGAGTGTTCGGACACAAGGGGATGAAGCTATTAAGGAGATCCTGTCAGTTGGCAAGGATGCAGTCCAAGGAAAAGAGCTGATGGAAAGCATCCTTTCTCAGGATATGAATGATGTCGATTCTCTGTTGCAGAAGACAAAGATTATTCTGGGGCATGGCAGGGAACAATTGGGCAAGGATGGAATTCTTCCCTCTTCCAGGTTGGATGAACCATGGGAATGGTTCGAAGCATTACAGATCAGGCAGGGAGCCCTGAAAAAGATAAAGAAACGAAGAAAAGCCATTGATGCCGACCTTACTGCAATCTATGATGGTTGCATTGCGTTTTTTGAAGTGATGACAGGGAGGAATAAGATGGCTCCCAAGTACCTGAGTTTGGATCAATTGAAGGAATGGTGGCATGAGGTTTATGCCCCGGATTCTGATGAGGTTGTCACTGGCCATATGCTTGATGATGCGGCTACATATTTGGCAATGATAGATAGATACCTGACCAGCAGAAAGGATTGGAAGGGGACCATTGAGCGGTCCAATGATGGGATTGAGTCAATTAAATGCCGGCTCAAAGTTTTGCCATTGCCACCCATTGCTGAGCTGGAGGAAGTTTTCTTGAAGGTCCAAGGGTCACCAGCGCGGAAAAAGGACAAAGGAAGCAGCGGTTAATGTTTATCTCGAGATTTGTGCTTCCCTATTATCATAGGGCATGCATTGGACCGGATTTCCTTGGGGATTGTGCCTTGGCCGACTTGGATGATGGCATTGAATGTGTGCCTTAGTTTGTTTCCTTGGCCGACCTGTTTTGGCGGTTTTTATTTTTTGTAAAATGTTTGGCTGGGCCGACATGTTCTGGGAAAAATTTGATAAATAGGCATTTTTGCCTTATTGTAAGACAGTTCAGAAGATTTTGATAGTAGAGATTAGCAAGAGAAATAGTTAGAGTTTTAGAATTTCTTAAAGCAGATATCATATTCAGAACAGTTGAATTGTTGCAGCATTTGATGATTAATACAATTGGAGACATTGTGGTTTTCCTGGTGAAATCCTTTGTGTTATCTCATCTTGCATGGTTCTTTTGTTCTATCTTTCACATTGCTTGAAGATCTAGGGTTTATTATTTAGAAATAAATTAGTTTAGTTAGATAAATGGTGTATATGATTTCATATTTGGAATGTTGGTAGCTATCTTTGGTCTATACTCCCAGTAACTATCTGATTGTAGTAGGCTGGTGAAGTCAACCTGGACCATATATATTCAAATGTGCTTGAGTTCGGTTGTAGATGCAAGTCTATGATTTGAAAATTTATACTCCTCAGAAGATTGCACTGTTCTTGTAAAGATTGCCTTGTGGGTCGAACAGGAATTGGTTATTTGAGATAGGTCCATTCCAAATATATGTCATTTGCATTGCTTGTCTGTTCAATAATTTAGATTTTATTACCTTCCCTGCATCCCTATCTTTTGCAATTTCTTTATTATTCGGTTAGATTGATTCAAGATCATCATATTGTTAGATCTGGATAAATTGAAAGGTTGATTTGCTTGTAGTAAGGTCCGATTGTGATTACCAACAATTTCACATTTCATCGAGTTGTTTTATGCATTGTTATGACCTAACACCCGAGAGACCTTGGGGTGATTTTCAGTAATTCATTATTGGAGATTACCTTTCAAGAGAGATAGGATTTTGTATTCTATCTGAGTTGTTGCGTGAAAACACCATCAACAAGCTCTTGTTGCCAAAGATCTTGAACTTGTGGTTGTAAGAGATCTTCAGATAGGGTAATGTGAACAATACCCTTTTGTTGTGCATCCCTTGTATTGACCTTACTTTGTTGCTACAAATTTTTTTGAAAAGGGGTTTCGTTTTGCTTGAAATCCTTATGCCTTCATTATAGTGAAGCTTTTTTATTGCTTCATCCTCTGTTCCTATTTCTCTTCTTCTTGCCAATACTTTTATTACCCTTTGGCTGGTAAGTGATCTTTGAAGTTTTTGCTTGATAGTCTTGCTTTTCAAACTCTTGCTTCGCATGTTCTTCATTTTTCTTTGGAGCAGTGTGTATCTTCCCCTTTGACTCTAGAAAACTATCTTGAACACTTGGCTTTCTCTAGATTTTTTGCCTTTCAAAATTCCTTTTACTTTGATCTTCACCATTCCTATTGCCATTGTTTCTTTCATTCACTCTCTTTTGGTATTCTCCTTGTTTGGCATAATAATTCTTCTTCTTAGCTTGCAAATGTATATGTTGATGTTATGGGTTGAAGGGGACACCTCTTTGTTGGGGCTCATGGTATGCAAAGGATCTTCCTTGAAGAAAACCTTTTAGTTTTGTTAAAACCCTCATCGATGATAGATTTTCATATTTTCTTGACCAAAGAACAGCTTCAATTTCTTTGTATAGTCAATCCAAAAGCACCAAATTAACTTCATATTGTTTCTATTTGAAATCTTCCTCTTTTCTATGAATGGATCTATCATCTTCACAGATGTCAAGGATTTCCTGCTTTCCTCTAACTAGTCGCCTGTGAGTGCGAAAAGGGACCCAATTTGGTTTGGTAAATCTATGCCTTACAACATATGTTCCATGCTTTGCATGTTGCCAAATTGGATTACCAGTGGGTCCACAGTGGTAGGGAACCTTTTTGGCATAGCCTTGGGTGCCATAAAGGAGGAGGAACCCTGTCGTTTTTGAGATGTGCCCACTACTCTGCCATTTTCTTTGAAGGAATTACACACTTGCATCTCAACCTTTTTAATTTATATATTTATTAAAATCATAAATATTAATATATATTTTCATTAAAAAAATTAAATAAATGATTAAAATTCTAATTAAATTCATAAACATTAAAAGATTTCTTTATTAAAAAATATATTTCATTTCTTTGAAAATTAATCCTTACTAAATAAATACATAAGAAGGAAGTTTTCGAAAGAGGAAACCCACGCTTTGCAACCAAACTGTGAAAATCCTAGTTGTGTCGTTTGCTCCCTACCTTTACAACGACTAAATCACCAGGATCATCTACACCCAAATCAATAACGGTTGGGACCTAGTCTGGATTAAACCCATGAGGATCTTCCATGAAGAAAAAGGAAAGAGAAAAAGGATTGTCAGACGAACTAGAGATTGTTGCACTGAAAGAGACTCCTCACGCCTGCCCCAACTCTACTACTCAACCAAATAACACAAACACCTCAGAGACATGTGTTGTTGGGTCCCAAACAGTCAGCCTTGACTTGCCCAAAGAACAACATGCCCATATCATGTGACCAGGAAGGACCAACAACCAAACCACCCAATCCCCAGATGCTAATGGAGGTAAATCTATCACATTTGAATTTCCTGATGAAATTGTTGATATTATAGAAGATTACAAAACTAGATCAATTATCCCATTCTTAAAAGACATACCAATAGAACAATTTTTTTGCAAATGGGAACAAAAGGGGTGGGTAATAGAATCCTTCAAGGGCTTAGGTAGAGGGTATGTTGCTTGCACTTTCATGAGCCTAGATCATGCTAGAGCAACACTTCACTATGGCTCATAGATAATCTGCAATCAAACCTGTTACCTCTAAGCTTGGGATATTGACTTCCACCTAGAAGGGATGTCTAAAACTAAATACCCAATGTGGGTGAAGATTCCCCACCTTAACTTAGCCTTTCACCTATTCCTTCATAATATAGCAGCACAATTAGGAAGGGTTTTGTGGTGCAAACCTAGCTTAGAAAAATGGGCCAGTTTGAAAGTCCACCCCTGAGTTTGCGTCGAAATGGATTTAACCCAACCTCTACTTGATTCCATCAAGCTAGTTGGCCCTGGTTTTGAGTTCACTTAGTGGATTACCTATCTTAATAACCCCAACACTTGCTTTTATTGTCGAAAAGAGGGACACATCATTAGAGATTTCCCTCATCACAAACCTTGTCCTCCTCAAGTCCCTACCTTTGATCCTCCACACCCTTCATCTATTGCACCTTTTATCTCCCCCCTTCTTCTCTTCAACAACCTCCTTCCTCCACTCCCACCCTCTCTGAATCTCCACCCAATCCTATTGTCCCTTCACATTCTTCTCTCCCTCATGACAAGGACACCTTCAAGGACATCATTATAGATGTAAAAAGACTTCCTAAAAAGAGAAAGGAGCTAGCCACACATCCCTTCTCTAATTCCAAACACTTTGTCAAGAATTATCAACTCGTTACATCCCTAAGAACCCTAAATTCTAGCCCTGCGGGTGCTTCCTCCCAACTAGACAACCCTATGAGAACACCTCCATCTAGTCCCTTGAGACCACAATCAAGATCATCCTCTAGAGAGAGACCCCCTATAGATGGATCTTTAGATCTACATGCCTTATTGGACTCCAATCAGTTTAACACTCTCCTCTTAGATAAAGAAATTCTTGACTCATGATGATTTGCAATATTCAGTCCTGGAATGTGAGGGGTTTGACTATCCCATCTCGTAAATATTAGGTTAAATAGTCTGTCCTAAATAGTCGAACAAATGTCTTAATGCTGCAAGAAGTGAAAGTCAGCCAATCTCATCTCGAAGCTACATTGGCCTTGATTTGGAAAGAGGCTTGATTCTTCCATACAGACCATCTCGAGGGTTCTGGAGGTGATGTGTTGGGTTTTGCCCCATGGCTGGCCAAAACAATTGTTGCCTCTAGATCTAATCCACATAATTGTTGTGTGTGGATGACCATCCTTGTTCAAGGTAACTTTATTGGCTTTTTCTCCATATATGCTCCCAACTCCTCAACTAAGAGAGTGACCTTGTGGGATTGGCTTCGCATAAATCTACCTATTGTTGAGTGGGTCCTTGGTGGTGATTTTAATATGGTAGAACAAGTTGTTGATCAAAGTTGGGATAGCCTACCCAAATTGCCTCAAGCCGAGTTTGAAGCATGGACCCTTGCTCAAAATTCTCTTGGTATTTATGATCTAATCTTAGGTAAAAGGGACTCCCACAAACACCATTAGTTCATATGGAGCAACTATCATGAAGGGTCTCTTTAAAAAATGGGCCACTTGGATAGATTCTATATTTCTACCAATTTGCAGATTTTACATTCCCCTACAAGATATCTCATCCATCTTGACTTATCTGCCACTCTCTCTGACCACCTTCCCATTTTCACCACCTTATCCCTTCTTGAAACAAATTCCCTTCCTAATGACCTTCCCTACAAATTAAATGTTTTATCATCTCCAAAAACAAGAATGTGTTGACGGTCTTCTTACTATTTGGAAGGTTGAGCCTAAACCCCAAGAGGATAGATGGATATGCTAGTGGGAAAGAACTATTGCTCGATGTACTTAGTTCCTTTGTGACTTTGGTAGGAGAGAGGCAGCCAAATGTTGGAGATCTGAAAAATCTCTTAAAGGTCATCTTGTTCATAATAGGAAGCATTTGGACATCAATCCTCACAACATTCCCTTACAACTAGCGTTGCCAATACTAAAAATATGCTTCAAAAACTAGACGCTTATAAGGGTAAAGGTGCCCAATTGATGGCTCAATTACAATGGATAAAAGAGGGGGAAAAGAGAACCAATTTTTTCTTTCAATTTTTGCAACATAAACATAATAAAGAATCATTTATGTCATTAAATCTGATGAGGGTGAGTTGTAGACCGGTCGAGAGAATATCATGAAAACCTTCTTTGAGTATTATAAACAACTATTTACTGATGACTCCATTAAAGACCCTTTAATCCCCATATTGGAAGACACTCTTGCTACTTGTATTCCTAAAAAAATACAATAGGGGCCTATAGTAAATTTCTTGACCAAAACCTTTCCATGCAGGAGATTGATGAAGCCATGTATAACCTGGCCTTAGAAAAGAGTCCTGGTTTAGATGGTCTTCTTGTGGAGTTCTACCGCACTCTTTGACCTCATATTAGGGAAGATTTCTATAATGTCTACTTGGAAGGTATTGAAACTGGATCCCTTGGTGTGATCATTAATCAATGCCTAGTTAAACGTATTCCCAAAGGGAAACAAAAAGACTCGATGAATGGTTGGCACCCCAACACCTTACTCAACACATCCTATAAGATCATTGGTAAAGCCCTTGCAAAAAGAATTAAACCTATCACACAAGAAATTGTTAGACCTAAGCAAACTAGCTTCCTTGGGGGCAGATTCATTCTTGATAATTTAATCCTTGCTTGGTAATCATCTAAATGGGCCCAACAAACAACTCAAGATGCCTTGATCCTCAAACTTGATTTTGACAAAGCGTATGATCGTATACGATGGCCTTTCATCCTCAAGATGCTCCAATGGTTGGGATTTTGCTCTAACTTTTGTGCTCATGTTCGTATGTTGTTCATGGATGCTAATACAAGATTGACCATTAATTGAGCCCTTTCCCCTCAATTTCCCCTCCAAAAATTGATTCGTCAAGGCTGCCCGCTAGCTCCATTTCTTTATGTGCTCACTGCAAATTCTCTTAGTTACCTCTTCCAACATGCACAATCTAACTCACTCATCCATTTCACTCTTCCTAGTAATTCCATGGCACTTAACTCCCATTTCACAGATGATAACATGTTATTCATTCAAAATTCAACAAATGATATCAATAATCTATTGAACATCCTTGATTTCTATTGTATTGTTTTAGGATTCAAATTGTCTATGTATAAAACTAAATTTTGGATGACAAGACACAACCCCCATCCTCCATGGATCCCTAAGGAATGGAAAGAAATCAAGCACAAAACCATAACTCAGTACCTTGGCATTCCCTTTGGGTAAGGAGTCTCCTTGAAGGACATGTGGAGATGGTTCCTTAACAGATTCAAATCCAAACTGTTGGTTTGGACTAATTGTTTTCTTTCAATGGCTGGGTGTATTTAGGTGGCTAATAAAATCCTTTTGGCTAGTCATGCCTATACTTCCTCTTGTTGGCTACCCTCCAAAGCATGCTATGACCAGCTCACCTAGCTAATTTGTAATTTTATTTGGTCCAGATGGGGAAATAAAAAAGACCTGCTACTTTGTGGTCTCATTGTGTCCTTCCTAAGGAGAAAGGTAGATTGGGCGTCATTGACCCGTTTACTCAAGGAATTTGTCTTTCAGCTAAATGGATAGGTAGAGCTTTGGATGGAAATTCCCCTTGGAAAGTGTTGATTAGATATTGCATCCAAATCCAAACAACTATTGTTGGAAAATCCTGGAGCATAGTTCAATGGAGTGACTAGATCCTCTTAGTGCACTACTTCAAACTCCATGGATCAACCACCCTAAATTGCATATGGAAAGTGTGGAAGTCGGTCTCTCAAAAATTATCCTGGTCTAATTAGTCTTTCAACCATGGGCTTAGTTTTGCAACCTCATCAATTTGGTGGAATCACTTGATTCAAGATAATAATCAGCCTCTTGCCAAAAATTCCTAGGATGAAAGCTAAAATTATTTTCAAAAAAGGTATTCAAGTATTCAGTGACTTATGGGATCCCATTAGTTTTACATGGAAATATTGGCATCAAATTAGAGTTAGATTTAATTTAAATCACAAAGATAAATCCATTGTGTCAAAAATCAAAAACATGGTTCCACCTAATCTTTCCATCCCCATGTCCACTAGTTGCCATTCAAGTTTCTTCAAGAATTGGAGGTGGCCAAATGGAAATTGTATAAGAACTTTTCTGCTCAAGGTCTTTTACAAACAACTTATTCCTAACTTGACCTTATCCTATTGAATTACTTCTATTTGGCACTACAACCTCAAAAGGCCAAAGTGGAACAAACTCGACCTGCAAATTTGGAAATCTAAAGCTAATGCACAATCCCAACTTACCGCCTGGAAGCTTATACATGCTAAACTCCCAACGGGAACTCGCCTCAAATTCCTTTATCCACATCCCTCCTGCCCATTTTTTGGTAAGATCAAAAAATTTAAACATTGTTCTTGGTTCTTCCCTCACATTCGTAAGTTGTGGAATGCAATCTTTGCTTCACTACCAACCCATTTCAATTCCCTTGGTCATGGAAATCTGCTCTTCTTGGATACTCAGTTGCGCACAATCTAATATCTAATTCAATATGTCTTATCATAATAAAAAACATATGGAGGTTTCGATGCCAGGCTGCTTTGTCTCGCTCCTTCTTGCCCCTTGAGATTGAATTGCATGTTATTTATTCCAATGTACATACCCTTATGTTGAGCCTTGATTCTTACTTGGGAAGAAGGGCACTACAAGAGACATTCTTCATCTCCAAGTGGAGTCTCTTTCATCTTAGATTCAAGCCAAAATCTTGCCCACTACTCAAGGTGTTGCTTGCATATACTAATGAGGTTAAATTGTTTGCAATGTATGCATAAGGAATGTTACATAGGATTGGGTCAAACATTGAAGAAGTGCATACAACCCATTTTGAGAAAGCTAGTATATGTGCTGGACATGACAAATTTTGATGTTGTGAGGATTTTCTCTGGTATTAGTGCTAGGTTGTGGGCCTTTCCTATTGTTGTGCCTATTGCTCATTTTCTCTTGTTTAGCACTTGTTCCTCCACATTTTATTATGGGCTTTTTGTTTTTCAATTACAAGCACATTTGGATGAAGCCTACTTTATGTTGTATGTTCTTGATGATGCTTTGATTTACTGCCAAAGATCATTGTTCTTTCCTCTCTTGGCTACTATTTACACCTATTTTTGAGATTGTTGTTGGTTGGCAACAACTTTGCTGCCTTTTATGGTGTTGTTTTGTAACTTTGTTAAGGCTTTGCAACTGCTCCCTTCTTGCTATAGGCCTTATTTCATGGTCTCTTTTATGGCTGTTTTGATATAGCTGTGTATATCTTCTATGTAATTTTTTATGTATATATCTTTCTCCAATAAAAGAAATAAATAAATACATAAGATGGACTAATTTTTAAGATGGACTATTTTTTAAAAGAATGGGCTATACATTTTCTTAAGAGGTTATACGTATTAGCTTAGGTACTAATTTTTTTTAAGTCAAGCTAATGATTCGCTTCCTCATGGATAAGCTAAGACAAAAACATACATTTTATTGTTTTGAAGAGTCATAATAATTCTTGTTATCATGATTAGGTTATGTGCTCCATCGTAACATTAGTTTGTGTGTTCTTTGAATAAAAGGGCACAACCTTTCAATATGAAAGGTGGAGGGTCATGTATGTTTTAAGATGATAGATTAATAAATGGAGGGAATTTATTTATGTAAAGAAGTATAATGAGAGGTGAGAATATATATGAAATGTTATTTATAAAGTATTAAAATGATAAATAGACATATAATTTAAAATATATTTAGAGGTATTTTTTAAAATTGTTTATATTTCATTAAATATGTATTGATTTTTTTTTAAAGTATGATTATAGGTTTTAATTTAATATAATTTTTATAGATTGAATTTTAAAAATTAGTAATTTGTTTCATAATTATAATTTATAAAAAAAATCATAATCAATCTAATAATTAAAGGTCACAAAACTTGGTTATGATCATTAGGCTCTGATACCAAATGTAATGCCATTTTTCTCTAAGTATAGAATTGGATAAGTTTAACATATATTTGGCAGCAGATTTATTAGTTATGATATTGCTATCAGGATTCAACCGTGTAGTTTCGGGTCAAACTCATTGACCCATGTTTCATGAGTAGTGGTTCAACAAGAACCCATCTCTCATGATATCGAATGGTCCACTTAGCACTCATTGCATCTAGGTGATGCTCACAGAGGAAGTAATCGGGTCCCGGGAGGTCACCCATCCCAAGATTGCTAGCTCGCGCTTTAACTGTGGAGTTTTCTCCAAGGTTAAGCCCGCTTGAGAGATGGGTTCTTGTTGAACCACTACTATGAAACATGGGTCAATGAGTTTGACCCGAAACTACACGGTTGAATCCTGATAGCAATATCATAATTTGACACGCTGTGGAAGAATACCTCCTACTTATCAATTGATGAGCTAAAGGGGCTCTATTATGAATGGTTCATAAGGCACAACACTTGCTGAAGGTTTGCAAATGGGGTAACAACTCAAGCGGGCTTAACCTTGAGAAAACTCCCTGGTTAAGCGCGCTTGAGTGGAGCAGTACTGGGATGGGTGACCTCCCGAGACGGACCAGTGCTTCACCTCTGTGAGCATCACCTAGATGCAATGAGTGCTAAGTGGACCATTCGATATCATGAGAGATGGGTTCTTGTTGAACCACTACTCATGAAACATGGGTCAATGAGTTTGACCCGAAACTACACTTGAATCCTGATAGCAATATCATAATTTGACACGCTGTGGAAGAATACCTCCTACTTATCAATTGATGAGCTAAAGGGGCTCTATTATGAATGGTTCATAAGGCACAACACTTGCTGAAGGTTTTGCAAATGGGGTAACAACTCAAGCGGGCTTAACCTTGGAGAAAACTCCCCTCGTTAAGCTCGCTTGAGCTGGAAGTACTGGGATGGGTGACCTCCTGACGGACCAGGTTTCACCTCTCGTGAGCATCACCTAGATGCAATGAGTGCTAAGTGGACCATTCGATATCATGAGAGATGGGTTCTTGTTGAACCACTACTCATGAAACATGGGTCAATGAGTTTGACCCGAAACTACACGGTTGAATCCTGATAGCAATATCATAATTTGACACGCTGTGGAAGAATACCTCCTACTTATAGATTTATTAGTGTTATTAAGTTAATTTAAAGATTATAAATTATCTCTATAAATTAGATGCAAATGCATAAAAATACTAATTAATTAGTGTTATCTAGTTTAAGATTTAAGCACATAAAAACATCACCAATAATACATAAATTGGTATTCAACAATATAGATATTATTAAAGAGAATAAATAACATCATTGAAAAATTCAATTAAATCAACTCCATCTCATTTATTATTTAAAATATCTTGGAATTAAGTTTAGTACTTATCTGAATCATAGGTCTTGGAAAGGTCATTCTCATCCCAAGAAGATGCCAGTGGTATTGGCTCTTGCTATGGAATAATCTAGGAGGAAACAATTCCTTTCAGAACACAACACACTATTGTGCTCCACACAAGTGTTGGTTCAACAAAACAATGCTCAACACAAGTGCACACCATGCTCTAGAGTAATTACTCCTCATGTATACAACATGCTCCAAAGTAATTACTCAACATGCATACAACATGCTCTAAAAAATTGCTCAACATGCCTCATAATAACTACTCAACATGTATAACAGCCCTGGCTAGGACAATCCCAAGTGCACTTTGTACCCTGAGTTGGACACACTTTGTGTGCCCCCTTCTCCAATGCCCATAGCTCACCAAACCACTTTATTCTTCCTTGAATTTTCTTCATGCTTGAATGTTTTCCCCCCTTTCCCAATTTCACATAAATAATTTATATATCCTTTTAAACCATCACACCCTTTCACAAAGGATGTCTTTAATTATTATTTAATGAATATAATTATTTCTCCCTTTTAAAAGAGTTTTTATGCATGTTCTTTGTTAATATTTCTTTTAACCAAAGGATCACCATATCCTTTATTTTTCTATTCCACTTTTAATTCTAAAGGGCTATTTCATAGTTTTCTCTCCTCTTGGGAAAAAGTCACATAACAATTATAATAAGAAGAGTGAGAGTTTTTTTGTTATTTACTATTTTGAAATGTAATGATATTTTTTTATGCATAAATAGTAGTTTTTAATTTGAGTTATTTAGGATCTAAGTGAATGACAAGGCTCGATAGTGTTGTTATTCAAATAATAAGTGTTTGTGGAAGGTTAAGAATTGAATTTACATTAAATTATTTTGGGTGGGGACATTGCATGCAAATTGACCAAAACATCATCCATGATCATGAGGATTCTTTATGACTATTCTATCAATACAAAAAGGTAGTGAAGTGGTTTAAAGCCCTATGAAAGACCTTATTTCAAAACTAAGAACTATCCTATTTTCTAAAGCTCCTTACTAAAGAGAAGTTAAGGATACAAAATGAGACTTACATATGATTACTTATATTACTTTGCACAATAAGGGCCATGTTACTCCTCCCTAAGTTTTACATCACCATCAAAAGTAAATTTCCTATCAATTTCTTTAGCACTAACCATTGCCTTCTTTATAGAGGTTTCCTTCACCTTCTTTGTCTAGCGACAAGTGGCATTAATGAATGGGACATTGGGGCCTATGGGAAACCTTGCAACAACCTATGAAGCATCATGTTGAATAGTAATAAACCCTTGGTTGGATTAGCTCTAGCTAGAATTTCTTCAAAATTTCCTAGGAAATCATTCTTGGTGGAATCCTTTGCTAATAAATTAAAAGCATCCATCTCTTCACATATGTTGATCAAGATACCCACAAACAATTAAGCTATATCTAAATTTTCTCAATATCAATGCTTGTATTCAAGAATTCCTCTCTGAACACCTTTTTAAGGAAACCACCGCCACTTCAACTTTCCCTATAATGAATTTACTTATTAAAAATAGAGAGGAAAAATTAGTCTCTTCTTTGAATGAAAAAATATTTGTATCCATGTTATCTCTCAAAAAATCTTACCTAATATTGCTTAAATGTGGTTCTATCGCCCACTCTTTGTTGGATATACAAACCTTGCTTGAGAATTACCAAGATACCTTCTTATCATCTTGTGTCATTTCATCTCACTTCTCATATCTTGTCATTATTGAACCTCATCCCTTCAAATATGTGAGCATGTAAGCCCATCATCATATTGTGTAGTCATTATCCAAGGTGGTTGAAGCTAATAGATTTATGAATATAGTGATGTATGGTAGTGAGGAGTTTTTTTTGATGGACCAATAACTACATAGTGAATCTAGCATGCTTACTACTCATATGTTTAACATTTGTAAAAATTCACTCCAAGCCTTGAGATTGTTATTTATTATGAAATCCTTGAATTATTTATTCCATAACTAGGAATTAAATCAATGTCCTTGTTAGTTTGTTAGTATAAATGTTGAATTGTATATGAGGTGAGGGAGTCTAATTTTGGCCATGCATTGTGGAGGATGTTATCAAGTTTCTTATCTAGTGTTTTTCTTTTTCTTTTTAACTATATTGATGACCATAAAACATCCTTCTATCCGAACTCAAGAAAATCAAATTATTTGCAAATCTATAAACATGGTAGTAGTGCTTGGACTTTGATCTTATTGTTTATTCTCTCCTTTAGTGCCCTTGGATTATCTAACTACCTCATTAGAGTTTAGCTTTATTAAACCAACATATGATAGTGTCCACTTAATGCCTTCTCTTAAATTTGTTGTAGAATTAACTATACAAGCCCCTTGAATAGGGGATAAATTTATTAATTTAGCTTTTTTTAAATCATTAGGTTTTCTTTAATAATATGTTCAATAATTTATTATTTCCATTAGCTTAGTCAAATATTATAAATGAAATATTTTGATAAATGTATTATGTGGTCTACATAATCAATAGTTGATAAGTAGGAGGCATTTTCCATAGTGTATCAAATTATGATATTGCTATCAAGATTCAACCATGTAGTTTTGAGTCAAACATATTGACTTATGTTTCATGAGTAGTGAGTCACAAGAACCAATCTCTCATGATAATGAATGGTCCAATTAGCACTCATTGCATCTAGGTGATGCTCACAGAGGTGAAACATTGGTTCTTCCTGAGAGGTCACCCATCTTGGCACTACTTCAAGTCAAGTGCGCCTTAACCATGGAGTTTTCCCCAAGGTTATGCCCACTTAGCTTTCAACCTCATTTGCAAAACCTTTAGCAAGTGTGTGCCTTATGAACCATTCATAATAAAGCCCCTTTAGCTCATCAACTAATAAGTAAGAGGTATTTTCCATAGCGTGTCAAATTATTATATTGCTATCAAGATTCAATCGTGTAGTTTTTCAAGAAACTCATTGACCCATAATCAATAGTGTTAAAAATCATTTGTTAATAAGGATAATAAAATGTTTCATAAATAATTTTTTAAAGATTAATCTATCTAAAATTTTACGTATGAAAAAATTAATCTATTTTTTTATATTATTGTTCTTTTCAATAATAATTAATTTATAATATTTTGGTTGGTTGGTGAGAATTATATATATATATATATATAAATTTAAAAAACTAGTCAAAATAAAAAGTTTTAACTATTTTAT
Source organism: Sequoia sempervirens (assembly GCA_007258455.2). NCBI lineage: Eukaryota > Viridiplantae > Streptophyta > Pinopsida > Cupressales > Cupressaceae > Sequoia > Sequoia sempervirens. The sequence continues at coordinate 236,137 of VDFB02171104.1, read as the reverse complement.
AATTTATATATATCCAATTTATAGACATCCATCGAAACATAAAGGATAGAGGAGTTTAAAAAAAAATTGATCTAAGGGCAGAGGAATTGATCATGGTAAACATAAATAAAAAATGGATATTAAAATACTATATGTATGGACCTTCCTTTCGTAATGCCTAGCTTCTCCAAATTTTGTAAGGGTAAGGTCTCATAGAGGGGGATTCCTTAAAAATCTCAGCTATGCTGCTTAGCTTTTTTAGGAATATTTTAAAGTTTTTGGTCCCATGGATTTAATCTTGCAATTGTCCTTTAAATTTTAAGCTCCAAAATTTAAGGAATGCATTTGATAAAAAATAATAAATAAATGAAAATTCTCTCATTTTAATTTTCTAATAAGAATTTAAAATTTTAGATGAGAGACAAGTGGCATAAAAAACTCTTAAGCTGTAGAGGCAATTTCTAGCCCCACCCCAATTTCACCAGCTGAAATATTCATTCCTAAAAGGTAGGGGCTTCTATAGTTCCCTATTTCCCTATGCGGTAGCCCCACCTCTATCTTGGCGGGGGGGGCGAGGACCTTTAGGTTTAGGTGGGGCATATCTATCTATATATCTATCTATCTATAGATAGATATATAGATAGATAGATAGATATATCTATATCTATAGATATATAGATATATAACTAGTGAGCAACGACGGTTCTATAGTGTTCGTCATAGAAGCTTGAATTCCATCCCTTCTTTCGTCACTTCGTGATTGATTTCGACATTGACCCATTCCATTGTATCTGTCCATAGGAGGACCTACTTCCCTTCTACCTATTCTCTGTTCACATGGGAAACAAAGCGGAAGGGTAGGCAACAGGTACCACGGGCCCTTTGTCCCACACATCTAGAAGTGTAGTTCACTAGTTCCACCAAATGCTCCTATCTCTCAACAAAGACCGTGTGAGTGTGCGGTTATGCCCGCCAATTCCAATAGAAAAGTTCCCCAAGCGCATGCCTATTATTTCTTCGGGAGCCCTTCCCTAATACCTTTGATAGGTATAGGTATGGGTATAGGTAGGTCGAGCCAAGATCCCACCATCCAGCCCTTCGGGACCTAAGGTTTTCCTTTCATCGGCAACCTAAGGCCTACCTTTAGCAGCCGACCATATTGGCCTTAGGCTGCCAAAGGTAGGCCAACAACTACCGATGAAAGGCAGGCAACACCAACCCCACTGACCATAAGGCGAATGGGTCGGTCCTGAAGGGTTGGGTGGGTGGGTGGCAATAGGGAGGTCGGTCTCGAAGCAGGGCAGGTGGGAGGAGATAGATACATAAATGACCTGATGTAGTGTGAATCCCTCCCATCTACCCTCTCCCCTCTATGATGCACTCGCTTTGGATCTCTGACACACAGGGGAGGCCCAACCTTCTATAGTTGGCACCAGACTGATCATTCAACATCCCACATTCACGCCGTTTCACTACTGATCGAGGAGCTATAGATAGAGCCATCTCGATAAGACATGTTGTCACCACCATCTTCTATGTGTCACTTAGTTATCTCTGCCTCACTGTCTCTGCAGTTAGAATAAATAGAATTCATTCAGTGGCTCCACGATTGCCCTTTAAACGATCAGAATGGGGTAGAGCCTAAAGATACATTTTGTACTCTATCAATTTCTCTATGCCTCTATGGAGTAATTCAATATGTGGTTTTGCACGTTCCACCACTTCTCTGTCCATTTTCGATATTGATCGTGGAACACCATGAGCAGTAGGATGTTGAGGTCCAAAATTTGAAGTGGAATTTCTTATTTGTTTGTTCCTAGCCATCATGGGAGAGAGATCGATGAAGAAATGGATTGTTCCCTTCGCAATACCAATGTTCGGGCTGCCCTGGAAGGGGAAATAGTTCAGGAAAGTTGAAGCGGCCCTTCTCCACAAACCCCCTGGATCTTGTAGAGTATCTATCCTATGATATGTGATGTATATAACCAAGTTGACTGGCCCCGCCCTACCTCTATCCTGGCAGGCCCCTATCCTTTATAGCGGGGGTTCAATAGGGCCTCGGGGCCCTTACCCCTACTATTATAAAGGGTAAAGGCCCTATCCTTAGTTATTCTAGTAGGCTGTGCCTTCAACACCAACCATATGGCCTTAGGGTGGGGGGAATAGTGGGGGTTCAATAGGGCTAAACTATAACTAAATGCCAACTATAGTAGGGGGTCAGGGGGAGAGTAGGGCGCTGCCAGCCATAATATCAATCAAGTCAGTGAGTCGTGTGATGGGAGACCTCCTTGCACAATTTAGAGAGCACTTACTTCAATTTGAGTGCACTGCACCACCGCATTGACCATGGGTAACAGAGCTCGCTCGATTTGGTTTGACCTGAAATTCACTTTCGACCCTGTGTTTGATAGCCCGACCTTAGTGATGTTAATCGTGGTTACATTCATAGGTAGCTCGGTCCATCTCTATTCCATTTCCTATATGTCTGAGGATCCACATAGCCCTCGATTTATGTGTTAATCATCTATTCCCACTTTCTTCATGCTCATGTCAGTTATCGAGGATAACTCGATTCAATAATTCTCGGGATGGGAGGAAGTAGGTCTCGCTTCCTATTTGCTAATCAATTTTCAGTTCACATGACTTCAGGTGGATGAAGAAGCTATCAAAGCTATGCTTGTCAATTGAGTAGGTGATTTTGGATTAGCTCTCAGGATTTTGTGTCATTTCACTCTCTTTCAAATAGTAGACTCCTCGACCATTTTTTCTCGTGCTAGTGCCTTTTCTAAATCCCACAATTCTTTCATCTTCTGCAGTGTAAGATTTCATACCATAACTGTGATTTGTATCTCACTCTCTATTGGTGCTATTGGAAAATATGTACAGATAGGATTGTATACTCGGTTACCCAATGCGATGGAGGGTCCCACTCTAGTATTCGCTTTGATTCATGCAGCTACTATGACAACGGTGGGCATTTCCATGATAGTGAGGTGTTCCCCTCCATTTGAATACCCACGCACGACATTATCTACGATTGCTTTTGTAGGGGATATGACATCATCCTCCATGGAAACCACTGGAATATTATAGAATGATCTGAAGAGCGTCATAGCTTATTAAACCCGCAGTCAATTAGGGTATATGATATTTTCTTGCAACATTCCCAACTATTCAGTTAGCATCTTTCACTTAATGAATCACACGTTTTCCAAGGCATTACCATCCTCGAGTGCAGGTTCGGTAATTCATGCTATGTTGGATGAGCAAGATATGCGCAAGATGGGGGGCTTGCTTCCTCATTACCCTTGACCTATGCCATGATGCCCATAGGCAACCCATCCCCAATTGGACTTTCTTTTCTCATTGGATTTTATTCCAAAGATGTGATCTTGGAGCTCGCTTACACCAAATATACCATCAGTGGGAACTTTTCTTTCTAGTTGGGAAGTGTCCCTGTCTTTTCCACTTCTCACTACTCTTTCCATTCACTTTTTCTAACATTTCTAGCACCAACCAATCCATTCAGGTGAGACATCTTACGATGTCATGATGCATCCATTCCTATGGCCATTCCTTTAATCGCTCTAGCTTTCGAGAGTCTTTCTGTAGGATAATTGGCTAAAGTGTGACCCGTTAGCCCATAAGTATTGTGACAAAGCGGTTGTGGCTCACCTAACATGATCGTACAAGGTACCCACAATAGAAAAGAAGGGCCTTCCTATGCACAGGCGTGAACAAGAATTGGGGATTGGATGCAGGTAAAATTCCCGCCAATGGCTGAGTTGCTTAGTTGACTCTTGAAACCTTTGGTGATTCATGCATGAGTGAGCAGAAAAGGGAAGGGGAAAGAGGCCCCGGTGAACACAATCAGTTAGCAAGTGTAAGCTTTTCCGCTTGCCCGACAGTATTCAGTACTGACCACATTGAGGGATAGGCCCTAAAGCGAAGGATGGGAATGTGGGTGGCAATGCGTTCCAATTTTTGGCCCTGCAATGAACATCCAATGGAGCATGGACTAAATGGCCATTGTCTAAAAGGACTATGTCCAGGTCATTCTGCCCCCACAAGGTACATCTCGAGCCTATGGGCCACTATAACTAACCAAGAAGACACTTGGAACTGGAAGGGGAAAAAAACCTGATGGACTGTCGAGCTACAAGTTGTGACACATGCACAAGAGTAGGATTCCCCAAGAAGCCAGGGTCACAGATGTCCAAGAGGGCCCACTTGGAGACTTAGGATCTCAGTAGGCCTATTTGGAGTAGGGGCTGAAGCTTAGTAAGTTTTGTTATGAGTCGGTAGGCTCGTGATAGATAATACCCTTAGTGTCCATTCATTCTTGCATGTGTACTCCTCCACTCCATGGGAATACCGACAGAGGCCAAAGAAAGAAGTATTAGTATCAGCCATCCCACCTAGATGCAGGGGGCCTAGAGCCAAGCCATCATTTTCATGTTATCAAGAATGTGCTAGGAACAACTAGAGATAGTGCAACATGCGATCGTACTTAGCTGCCCTACTATAACTACTAACTAGCTAACTATTAAGGGGTGGGGGAAGTTGCAAAAAACCAATACATCCAACACCTATTGATTCAGAGCATAACCCCTACTCAATCAACATCTGCATTGGAAACTTCTTCCAGAGAGGGCAGTATATATAAACATAGTCATCTTGGCATTTAATTTGGTGCATCAGCCACCTAAGATGGAAAGGGTCACACACTGATTGATTAATCCTCACTAGACCCACCCTCCTCTAGTTCTATAACTGCTATTCATTTTGCTTCAGAGGTAGAGTCTGGTAGTAACCTCAACACCCAAAACTGAAAGAGAAGTTTCCCCAGCAAGAGAAAGATCCTACATATCTAATTGCAAATCTTGCTTGTGAATGAATCTTTCTTGCGAATGCTTGCTTATGAACCAATTGCGTTGGGTTAGGACTATGCCCTACTCTAGAATGGGGGTGGCAGGGTTAGCTTTGACCACGTTACAACTTCTGTATGGAGTCATCAGCCTTCCTTGGTGTACCTTCTCTATCAAGGCAGAATCTGGGACAAAATGCTTTAAGCATGCACATAGTAGCATACTACAAGTGTTTAGAGATAACTAATGAATGATAAATAGAAGTAGTCTGTACCAGTGAGGAATGAGTATTTAGACTATGTAGATTCAAATTCACGATCTTAAACTACCTAAATGATGCTCCGAGGGTGGTGGGCATCAATCCAATGGGCAGATGGGGGAAGCAACTCTTTGATTGGCTTGGTTAAGAGTCGGAGAACTTTCTCCTCAACAAACTAAAATTCTCTCCAACTACTTATCCCACCCGCCTTTTGGGACCGTTGGCTTGCCTTTAGCAGTCGACCATATTGGCCTTAGGCTACCGAAGGTAGGCCTTACTCACCATCCAAGGCATCCACCACCACCTAGCTTTGCTACCGACCAAGCTTTGTGAATTCTTAGGGGTTATAGAAACCCTCAGAAAGACCTATATCCTGCCAATGAACCGGTGCTTCACGGGGCTCACCCTATTGCCTATACCCACCTAAGGCATGCCTTTGGTGCCTAAGGCATGCCTTTGGTAGCCTAAGGCATTCCTTTGGTAGTCGACCATATTGGCCAACTCTATAGCCTCCCACCCCCTGCCAAAGGCAGGCCTTAGGTCCCGATGAAAGAAGGGTTGGTCGGCCCTACTATTCTATGGAGTAGAGATTAGCTGGTCAACTATCTTTCTATCTACAGTTGTAGATCGACTTACACCTCCTTCCTAGACCATGCCTTACTTGAATGGATTGAGTGAGAGCTTGAGATCTTTGGGAGGGAAGGATAGCCTGCTGGTCGAGAAGTGAATCGCCCTGATTTAGATTGAGTGAGAGCATGAGATCCCTCCATTCATCCCTTGCTGGGAAAGCATCCCAGACCACCTCGATCCCACCTCCCGATCCACCACACGAATAACAATACTCCTTTTTTTCCTTGATCCAGTTGTGCACGATGGAAGAGAACCTGGAATGAGGAGATGAGTACACACAATAAATGGATTATTCACTCGCCAGAAGGGGAAGAAAGAAATGAAAAAGTAGGAGATTAGATAGGTGGATTCATTCTTGACTCTTCCACATGTTTTAGTCTGTTCATCAGCCGTGTACTTCTACTCAATTCTAGGTGTTGATTGAACCTTTGCCTATGGATCCTTGCTTCTCAATGCCAGTGCCTGATTCCCCATCTGTCATCCCAAGCCGTGATCCCCTCGACAATAGAATATATTCCTTATTCCCCCAAACCAATTAGAGTTCTCCAGCCTCTGGATCAAAGCTTGAATATTATCCCCCCTTCCCACCTCCATTCAGAGTGGTGAAAGAAGATCTTAGTCCCCTGCTCATAGATGAGATTCTTCTCTTCTCACCTCTCCTCAGGAATAGCTAGTGGCATATGGATCAGAACTCATTTCTTCCCCACCTATATATGATGTTGGTGATTCCCCCCCCTGATTTGTATTTGTTTAGACCCATCGTGATGACCTAGTGATGACCTAGCCACCTCGATTAGTAGAATAAAGCCATGAGTCCCCTCTTGCCTGATGAAGTGATTAAACCGATCTCCTACTATCAACAGATTGCTCGTGTCTTGGAGAAGTGATTGAAAGAAATATATGGGTGTTCTCGAATAGGTTGATAGATGAGCTAGCCATGGGATCCATTCCTTGCTCTTTTGGCCCATCCGCATCTCCACCATTTCGATTGACTACTGTCGCCAACCCTGCTGACCCTACTGATCCCGATGATCCAATTGAGAAGCTATCTTCCCAATAATCAAATAAATACAACTATTTGTGGGCCCCTACGAGAATATATATTATTGTGGGGGGCCCTTATTCTCCCTCCCACCCACAATTCAGCCTTTCTATCATTGGGGGGCTGAACCAAACATCTCGTTTCCACTTCCTAGACATCTAGCTTGGAGAAATCCATCTCGCCTCATCTCAATATTCATTCGAATTCATGTTTGAAACACTCCGCTCATAGTTTCTTTAGGTGCTTGGGAACTTGAACTCACACTCTGAAGAATGTATGGTGGTCCTGTTCTGGGAGATGTATGCAACACTGATCAAACATGAGAGGTTGGGGGATGGATAAATGGCTTAGTAGAGCTAGGTGCGATGAATACTACCGAAGCTGTAAACCCTGGGTTTTGATGGTGGTAGTTTATGAGATCCTTCAGACTTAAGAGAAGAGGGAAACTACTAGATCCTAATGAATTGGTTCGATTACCGAGGCTTCGTCTAGAGCATTTGCTTCATTGTCTCGTAGAATTGACGAATGAGGAAAGCAAGCGACTGGGGTAGAGTAGATAGGTTTGGTTGGGAAACAATAAGGGAAATGGAATGAGGGAAATGCATTGGTAGTTACCCACTTCATTTAGCTCTGTGCAGTCCCTTCCTATTTCTTGATTAGCCTTTCTTTTCCTAGTTATCCCACTGCCTCTTTCTATTGTTTGGTTATGCACTAAACCCCCAACCCCATCAGGTGGGTGGGATCCCTTAAAATAGTAGGGGGCGTGAGGTAGATTATAGAAGTGGGAAGATATAGGGATTAGGCCTCGGGTGGGAGGATAGGGTTCATTGGGTGGGGGGACAAAAGGGGTTGCCACCCACCCACCCCTTACGTCAAATTAAAGAAAATACCCTGTCTAGAGAAAAAGAGGCCTACCCATTCCTAATCATTCTCAAGGATTGAACTAAGATCTATAGCCATTGATTTCACTCAGGGAAACCAACCATATTTGGTCTAGCCTCCCCCTGCCTAGAATATCCACCCCCGCAGTGGGGGGGACTAAAAAATAAGAGGGGTGGGGGCCCCTACCTCTTACCTCTATAGTAGGCATCTTACATATATAATCTAATCTCCAAAATCTCACCACAACTATCAAAAATCAAGATAGTTGACCTTTCTCCAATTCCCACCCACCCCTATCTGGCCCCTACTTACTTAACATTGAACACCCCATCTTGTTAGGCTCCATCCTCCACCCCCAGGGTATTATAGTCGGGAGCCGAACAATCAATATTATTTAATGGGTGGCCAGGTACTCCAACAGTTCAAGATGGAACTTAACGAGGACCTGGTAATGTATTATAGTTTTCTACTCCCTTCCCTTCAACTAGAGAAGATCTTGCCTCCCACCCAAAGATAGTTGAAGGAGATGGAATCCAATGCTTTCCTGGGCTAGAAAATGAAGGACTACCTGGGCTAGAGATTAGAGCAGTTCATTGGAACCTTGTTGTTGATAACAAGGATAGCCTCAAACTAGAGTTGGAATCTCTTTATTGAACTCCCTTCCAAAAGTAGGAGCCACCTAGCCTACACCTCTGGGTTGTCAACTCATTCTATTTCTTGGATCAAGAGCTGATTGAATCGGCTAAGTAACCTTTCAACCATCCATCCATGGGTTATTCTCCTTGCCCTCACCCTTGGTGGGTAATTGATTGTGGGACCATCCTCACCCCTAGATGGTAGTCCAGCAAGAAGATTATTTCATTTGGATGGTTCGATAACTATAGCAACTATCCCTCGCTCAACGAGGAGCCACTGCCTAATTTAGGCAATGGGGTCCTTCCTTCCCACAAGATAGAAACAAAGCTACCTGGGGCCCTAACTTCCTATCTCCTCCTCTAGCTAATAGGATCAAGATGGGCTAATAGCATTCATTCCTCCGACCCCCAGGTAATTAACTTTCTCATAAGGAATTAATGAGTTGCCTTCAAGATTTTCTCATCTTCTTGACTGAATGAAAGCATGCTTGAGCTAGATTAGTGGAACTCAGTAGTCGATTAGTTGGAGAATTCAAACAACTCAATGAGGAGAAGATTCAAGGACCCTCTCAATGGTGGCTGGCCTAACATGAAGGTGGTGGCTAGCCCAACAAATGAAAGCTCTTTCCTAGTCTAACATTCTTTCTTTCCAACCATCGAGAAATGAGGTGAAGGACACTTTAGACTGAGTAGACTAGTTCAACTGGTTCATAGGAAGTAGCTTTATTTCCAGAAGGAAGGAAGATGGAATTACCGAGGGATTGAAGCTGTAAGGGATTTGCATCTTGAACCGACCATCCTTATTCACCCCAGGGTAGGATAGTTATCGAGGGGGTCCCCTCCATCCTGAACCAGGTATGGGGAGGAGTTGGGATCAGTAGGCTTCTCCCGAGGCCCCTTAGAATAGTAGGGGAATAGTAGATCTGGATAGCTATTAATTCTACAACTATAGTTAATGGCCATCCGGAGCTAAGACAATACAAAAATTCCCTGGGGGGGAGTAAGACTATTGAACCTAGCCCCAGATACATGATTAGGTTAACTAGAAGGAAGGACCATCCCAACAACATCTCCTTCATTGGATTCCCCCTGGAAACAAAGAGTATTCTATATGGAAGGAAGGGACTAACCTGAACTGAACACCCCCGATGAGTAATGGTCATGAGAAAGGGGGTGAAGGATGGATAAACCCCCTATTGAAACTTCAACTGGTAGGAACCTCGTAACTATAATAAGGCAACTAGTGTTGCAGAATGGGTAATTTATTTGACTCTCGATGAATTAGTGAGTAAAAGGAAAGGAGTTCAACAGGTGGAAACTAATAACTCCCACCCACCCGGTTATGCTTTCATTCATTTCTTAGGAATTCATTGATTGTTTCTGGCAGGGATGGAGTTCAAGAAAGTAAAATGTATCAAGGAGTTAACCGCCCTCAACTAACAAGAAAGAGTGGGAGGAGTATTCTATTCATCCACCCTTAACTAATCATAGCCCTTGCATATGATCAGGGAGGGACCTCGCCCTACAATTCTATGGGGGAAGAAAGCTATTTCTTGAAGTTTATGTGATTATCCATCCTGGGGGTGTAAAGGGCAGCCCATGGTTAGAAAAGGAAATATAGTTTATCTTTGGGTTGGATTGTTTGGATCCCTTGTCGGTAGAGAGATTGATTGTTCAGAATAGCTTTACTACTTCCCAATGGATGACATCACATCATGAACAACTATAGCCAAATGGATTTTATTTCTTTCTTTCCTGATGAACCAGAGTTACCATCTCCTTCATTGGATTGAACTAGTCTACTCCCTACCAGGGACCCATACTTAATGAACGAGTACCCTCAGAGGAAGAGAATTAACAAGTTAACGATAACCAAAAATTTCATTCCCTCCCTCCTTGGATCAAGCTCATGTTGTCCCATTGAAAATAAAGCATGCTCAGGTAGGAAATTCCATTGAATAGTAGGGGGAGTTCCATCCTAAAGGAATTCAAAAAAATTGATTTCCAGCAAGCTATATCCTCAAATTGATTTCCAGCAAGCTATATCCTCCCACCCACCCCTAGGGAAGCTAGATGTCTTGCCCCATTCTTGTATCTTGAGGAGCTACCAAGAGCTACCCCTAAAATCCCATCCATTTTATTTTCTTAGTCCCTACCAGATGGAGCCAAGAAAGAGGAGATGGAAGCAGTTTCTCGCCTACCTATAGTTGGAGAATTAATGAGGGAGTATGAAGTGTAAGCTAACTAGCGTACAAGAATAGTGGCAATTGATTCAACTAGTTTGTTGGGTGAGGGGTCGAGCCTTCTATTAGGCGAGACGAATGGAGGAGGAGATAATGAACTTATGGAGGAGTTTATTTATCTAGCCAACCCTATCGTGATTGTTTATCCAGCCCTATCAGTAAATCAGGTGTTCAGTTCAGGTTAGTCTATAGTTCAGTAATTGAATTCTATCGGTGGAGATGCTAATAGGGGGTGAAGGATTGCACATTAGCTGAAAGGAATTCAACTAGTTAAATCATTAGCTTGATAGGGGTGGGTAAAAGGTTGATCCACCGAGCATCAATCGTCAAACATGGATAGCCTTATATACAGAACATGCTAAATGAAATAGAACCCCCTACTATTCTATGGGGCATCAGTCATCTCCGCCGATTAGAAAGAAAGGTAGGACAAGAAAATAAATCTCTTGGAATAGCAGGTTGATCTTGACTTTTAATCGAATGACTCTAGTTAGAACCTTCTCGCGATTCTAGTTGAGATAAACAACCAGGGGTGAGGACTATCTCCTCCCATCCTACTTCTCGAAATACTCTCACTTTCACCCATCGGGTGTTCAGTGCTAGTCGATGGTAACGAAAACAAAGGAGTTCAATTGGTTAATTAATTAGCATGCTACCATTGGAATAGTAGAGGGCATGCAGAAAGAAGGATTATTCTCCAAAGGATGGAGGCCCCGGTTGGAAAAGAATATGGATTGTTCGAAATTCTCCCTTAGGTTACCCTTTCTCGAGGTTGTAAAAAATAGGGATACTTGAGCTTCCATCCTTGTTCCCTTTATAATAGTAGGGAAATGAGATTTTAGTTTCTCGCCATTGGTTAGGACTCCATCGGTTAGGAGGTATCCAACAACCCTAAAATTCTATGGGAAAATGGATGGTGAGGATGAGCTTCCATCCAGGTATTTCCTTCTAGCCCCTCCCGATAGAAACATTTAGTTTCCCAAGGAGTTATAGCTGAGTTCAACCCTAACCAACTACTTGACCTATCTAACTAATCAAAGAAAAAGGAGGGATGCTCTTCTCGAGTTTATTAGTTTTGACTGTTCACCAAGGAATTGGATCTTTTTATTTGAACATTGGGATTATTTAGTGAAGTTACCAAGGGAGTAGTAGAATCAACCACTAACAAAAAAGTAGCAAGCATGGGAAACCATTGGATTGATAGGGGTGGGGGAGTCCAAATGAAATAGTGTAACCCCTCATTACTGGTTTATGAATAGTCTCAATGAGTTGTTCATTACGAGATAGTATTACCAGACTAGATAGGAAGCTAGTTTCTTTAGCCGGGAGTCTTTCTCCTACCACACAATTGGGCTCCAGTTATCCATCAGAAGGAAGGGAGGTTATTCAATGAGAATTTCAAAAACAACTAGTGCTATTAATGCTTCATCATCCTTACTTTTGTTGAACTCAGGTCCCCGGGAGAAAAATAGTTGAATTGGGAAAGACCCCACCGGGTGGGTGGTAGCCCTTAAAATAGTAGGGGGCATGAGGTAGATTATAGAAGTGGGAGGCTAGGGTTCATCGGTTGGGGGGACAAAAGGGGTTGCCAGGGTTGGGTGGGACTAGAAGTTTCCTAGGCCCCAACCCCACCAGGTGGGTGGGAGCCCTTAAAATAGTAGGGGGTGTGAGGTAGATTATAGAAGTGGGAGTATATAGATATGCCTCTAAGGGTTGGGAGAGATAGTTCAATTGAAGATTCATGGAGTAGCTTTGACTAGTTCATTAATCTGAATTAGAGAGCGAACGAGAAAGAGATCTCCCCACTATCCTATTGTGGTGGCCATCCAGGGGTGAATGAAGGGTGTCACCCCCTGTAAAGGATTAGGGGGCCCTAAAAAAGAAGGAGCTATAGTCATTGGAAAACACAGAGAGGTTGTTTCTCATGTTGTTCAAAAGCAAGGAAGTCTCATTTCCGGCCTAACCTTCCCACACCCTTGGTTGGAAGGAAAGCAACTAGACCATCCAAAGTTTCTATCCCCCCAACTACCTCTCCCCACCCTAGGCGTATCTATATCCTCCCACCCCCCGGTGGGGTTGGTGGGTGAGAACGTTAATGAAAGTTTCTATCCCCCCACCTATTAGGGAATTTCCATATGGGGGTGTAAGGGTGGCTGCTTCAACAATCTTATCTATCCAGACCCTCCTCTCTATTTGTTATTGGACAACCAGAAGGAATTCAACTAGTAATAAACTCTCCCTAAAGGATGGTCTGCTATAATTCCCTCCCTCTCGTAGAAAATGAAAGCATGCTCCATAATAGATAGTCGATGGGTGGGAGGGAATTATATCATTGGATTGTTCATTGGATGTAGCTCCAGTAAGAAGCAGATGGACGATGTAGCTCCAGAAGCAGATGGACGATGTAGCTCCAGAAGCAGATGGACGATGTAGCTCTAAAAGCAGATGGACGATGCAGCTCCAGAAGTAGATGGATGATAGCCCATCGGTTCATCAGGGGTAATGAAACTATTCATAGATGGAACTAACCCTCCCTCCTAATTTATTATCATGGGAAGGTGCTTAATCTCTACTTGTTGGCTACCCTAGAAACTATAGGAAGTAGGGCTCTACTCACTACCCTGGTAGATTCAAGTGAGAACCACACCCCCAGTGAAGGAGCCCATCCTCAATGTTCTTTCTCAGCCTAACTGACCATCCAAAGTTTTCGGTTGACTCCCCCATAGAATTGTAGGCTTTCTCGAGTTCACTAGAATTGCCCCCCACCCTCAATTGGTCGATCCCCTTTAAATAATAGGGCCCACTCGAGAGGGAAGGACATGACATGTAATGAGTTAGGCAGCTATCACATATATAATCGAGAACCCCTACTATTGGTTGTTGACCGATCCACCTTATATACCTAACATGGCCATCCGAGGAACTTCCTTTGGATGGAAACTTCTCTAGGACTACCAGATGGGTAACCTGACTTCCTTCTGGTTGAACTAGTTAGGGAGGAAGGAAAGCTAGACCATCCATCCTTGTTTCTAAAACATCTCTTGCCCTCACGCCCAGCTATGATTCCCAACTAATTTGGTTGGATTGACCTGTGAATGAAGCATCCAAACAATCCCCTTAAAATAGTAGGGACAGTTAAACAACTATACAGTTGGAGGGTAATTCTATCCAGTTCACACTGAGAATTCTGTAGGAGATTTTCTACTACCTTCCAAAGTGAGAGCTCCATGTCCCATCCTAGCTTACACATGGCCGGAAGTCTACTCCCTCATTAATTCCCACCGGCGGTGGGGTCTAACACGTCGCACCACCGAAAGGAGTGTACAGGGACGCCGATGGGCTAGTTGAGCTCCTCATTGAGTTCTATCCATCTAGATAGATCGAGCATTCTTTCATTTGAAATGGGACAACATGAGCTTGATCCAGTTTTCCCAGAAAAAAGAACAAAAGCGACGAGGGTGTAGGAAGGGTAATGGGATGGTCATTAGAACTGTCTTTCTCATATGGGTAATGGGAGCCCCTCCCTACTATCTATTCCCCTATGGATTTATCCTTCCTCTCTAGATTTATCCTTCCTAATATAACTGGATGGAAGGGAGTTCTCCTCAACTCGTTAATGAAGGTGTTCACTTCGATGTAGCCGGGCACCTAATTATTCTAGTTGTATGGGTTGTGTTAACTTCACCGTTGGGAGTTCACCAAGGGCATAGTAGAACAAAAGGATGGGTTCATTGGGAGGAGGGATTAGAAAAAAAAGGATGGGTTCATCGGGTACAATCCTTCAGGAAGAGAAAGAATAGTTAGTCCTTCAGCTAGATTGAATCCCTGGTAGGAGTTAGGCTGGATTGAAGGGATAGTGGCTGAACACCCTATAATTTCCCCCACACCCTAAGGCTTATGGGATGGTGGGGTTGTGACCCCTGAGTTCTATTTCTTGATCTCGATCTCCTGATGGGTGAAAGGAGATGGGTGATTTGTTCTATTTATAGTTTGGATTAGTTAGTAGAGAGAAAGCTCCTTGCCCGGTTCAACTTGCAGAGAGAAAGCATTATTCTTTGGATAAGGAAAGCTAATAGAGAGAATTTTTACCATTTCTCGATCTCCCCAGACCAAGAGAGCTAGTCACACATGGTCAGTATCAAGTTAGTTAGGACTTTCCTCCCATTGGAATACATTTTCTCTAGGATTTCATTCTTGCCTGGGGGTTTAGGATGGATAGCTCGAGCTACCTGCCCTCCCTCCGGGTTAGTCATGTTTGGTTGGATAGCTTTCCTACTTCTTAATGGATGGATGGGCTAATACACCGAGGGTGAATGAAACTGAACCCGTGTCTTCCTTCCGACAAGATAGAAAGGACCACCACCTTCAGAGACCTTCTGAATTTCCCTCAATTGCTTCATTATCGAGGCCAAACCCCACCAGGACCCCCTAAGGTAGATTTTATTTGTGGTAGGTTATAGGAGGTTGGCCTTGGGTGGGAATTGAAGTAACCTTCAAATGTAGTTGCTTTCCTTCTTGTGGAAAGGGCAGGCTTCACCCTGTGGTAGGACTCTCTGGCTACAACTAGGATACTTGCTTATCACCAGTTCAACTAATAAATGAGTAAGGGTAATGGAAGGTGGATTGACTGGTTGAATCTACCATGGAAGGAGGGGAATTCCAATGGAGTTTATGCTATTACTACTTGCATGGAGTTTATGCTATTACTACTTCCAGTTGAACTATCCCGAGTGAGGCCAATGGATGGAATGGAACACCGGGGGTGAAGGGTAGGCACCAGTTGAACTATCCCTCAGTCCAACTTTTCTCTCGGATGCCCCTAAGATGAATAGGGTGGGTGCAAAGCATGCAAGGGAATTTGGACTCCATCCCCCAGAGGGAAAGAAATTTTTTAACTAATCTACCATGGGTGAGGGGAAGGAACCTTAAACCACCTTCCTTTCGAACAGGTCTTGGTTTGCTTCTTTCCATCGATCCTAACTTCTGAACAATCCAATGAAGCCAGTTGAATGATTATCCAACTAGCTATTATTTATTATCACTTTCTTGAACTTAGACCATCCATTTCCTTTTCTATGAGAATGCTGGCCCTTGTCTCCCGGATGAAAGTTTTCTCTCTGGTCCTCTAAGGGAGATAGGATAGTGAGTTGAGAAACTCCTCATTCCACTATAATCAAGTTTTCTCTCCAATACGGTCCTTGTTTCTCACCCACGATCAGATACCCCTTCCCTTCAGGACTGAGCTATTTTCCTACAAACCCCACCTAAGGCCAATATGGTCGGTGTCGAAGGCATGCCTTGGGTGCAAAGCACGCAAGGGCGTTTGTCGGGCCTATCTAGAAAGCTCTTGCGGGAGGGCCCCTAAGGAACATATGGGTGGGCGTGAAGCACTGGTAGCTCATTAATTAGGCATTTCCATCTACTTATTCCTCCCACCCACCCTTGACATTCATTGGTTAGTCGCTCCATCCTATCGGGGCTCTACCTTCCATCCTACCGGGGCTATCCAAGCAAACTAGAATAAGGGGTGAAGGAAGGGTAGGCCTATCTAGTATTTCTATCTATCCAGTATTCATATCCAACCAAACTAAAACTATATATAACACTCCCACCTCATTTTCTTAGGATTGAGCCTATCCTACACTCCCTAGGGATCAACCAACAACTAGAATGGGCACTGCTGGGATGCCTCAACTAGAATTCTCCTAGGAGTGGAGCCTTCATGGACCAATCTTAATTGAACAATCGAACCGAGTGGGGGTGAAGGATGACAGGAGGGGGTGAAGGTAGATAGATCGAACAATCCAACTTCTCTGGATAGGCATGAGGACCAGGTCTGATGAGGAGCCAGCCGAGTATGGAATTCCCCTTCCATATGTAGTTCTCAGTTTAGGATGGATACCCTTCCCTCCCATTGATAATTAGGAAGGTAGTTTAGTTCAAGTTGTTAACCTTCTTTCTCGGTATCCTCATTCTTTCTTGGGGCTTCCTTCCAGTTTAATGAATGATTATAGTTGTATGGTGGAGTTGGAACTCAATCTCGATCTCTGCAATAGGGCATTGCTAATTTAGTTCACCTTCCTTTCAAACACCCTAGAAAGACAGTTACGTCTCTACCGATTAGGCTATCTGGTAAACAGTTAGAACTCAATCTCGATCAAGGGTGAAGGATGGGTAGTTCCATCCTCCATCATAGATAGTTGAGCCTCTAAATACTTCTATATCCTCCCACCCAAGGTCCCTACTCTTCTATAGGCAAGATGGTGGGGTTTGTGTGAGGATAGCCTAAGTAAGGGCCCGACTAACTCAATTGGGAACTAGAGCATGTTACACCACTATATCCTCCCACCGAGGGGGAGGGAATTGTAGTTGCTATCTGGTCAATAGTTGACCAAATAGCCATATTGTCTACGTAACATGGCCTTCCAAGCATCGAAACTAATCCTATGTAACCCCCAGAGATAGGAAGCTAGTTTCTTTAGCTCAATTCCGGCTGGGTCATATGATTGCCTTTTAGTTCAATGGGCCAAGCCATCCATTTTTACCTAATACTGGATCTCTTTCATCAATCAAAAGTCTTTATTCATTATTCTAGCATATGAAAGCAAGCTGATTAATGAACTGATGCCATAAGCAAGCTGATTAATGCTTATTCATTATGAAAGCGTATTATTTATTCGACATTTATACTAGCTCGATTCTAGCCCTTATTATAGTAGGCTAATGCCATTCACTGGTCAAATTTTCCTTTTAATTCACTAATGCCATTAAAGTTGATTAATGAACTGATGCCATAAGCAAGTTGATTAATCGCGGACAACTTTATGTCCTCCCACCCAAGGCATATCTCGGCTATCCTCCCATGAAAAGGCTTGCCTCTGGTAGGGGGTGGGAGGCCACCTCCCTATTGCCACCCACCCGAGGGGGTGGGAGACTATAGAGTTGGACTGCCTTTGGTAGCCGACCATATTGGCCTTAGGCACTGAAGGCTCTCTTGGCTGTAAGGGCCCGATAGAAGTGAGGTTCAGAAAGGGGTGGGGGGGGCATATTACATATAGAATCAAGAAAAAATATTGGGTGGGATAGTAGGAAGGGAAACTATTCTTTTTTGGGTAGGGTGGGCATGTTACGTAGATAATTTGGCAAATCTAGTATAGCCCTCTAGTTCCCACTCATCCTTTTGGCATGTTATGTATAGAATATAGCCTTTCCAAATCGTTGGGCGACCCGTAGGGGAGTTTCCCATCTTGCTAAATGGCTGGTGTTGGCATGTTATGTATAGAATCGAGCCTTTCCAAATCGTAGGGGCCATACTAAACTAAAACTCCCACCCAAGGCATGCCTTCGACAGCCGACCATATTGGCCTTAGGTGGGGTTGGGTTGGGACCGACCATACTTGCCTTTGGTTGGGGGGGTTGGTGTTATGTATAGAATCCTCAACCCCACCGGGGGGGTGGGAGATATAGGGGCCTTAGGTTTGGGCTCCCTACCTAGCTATAGCCCACAAACCCCACTGACCATGCCCTAAAGTGCTATATCTCCCACCCCCCCGGTGGGGTTGGACCAACCATACTTGCCCAACTAACTATAATCTACCTCTCGGGGGGGGCCTCCCACCCCCTAGGTTAGTGGGGTGAGAACTATCGCCCTTATTTTCCTATGCAGGGTGGGTGGATAGTTGATAGCCGATTCTGGGCCCCTACTATTCGCTCAGGAGGCATGTTACATATAGAATTGAGAACTATCGAGTGTATATAGTTGAGTATAGAACCAACTATAGATGCGAAAGTGCAGATGATCTATACTCGAATGATGAACTAGATTATTTGACTATAGTGCCATTGGGTCTATAATCCCCCCACCCTAAGGCAGCCTTTAGCACCGACCATTGGGTTGTGAATTATAGATCCGTATCCCAGAATTAGTAGGTGGTTTAGTCGATTCAATACCTACTGTATCAACAAGATCATACTCAAAAAATGAGTTTTATCCTAGCTCAGAATGAACGCTAGCTATATGCTCAACACATGCAAGTCGAATGTTGCTCATGTGCTCCCCAGGTGGGCTAGATAGATTGGGCGAATCTAGAGATAGGCCGACCTCGACATCCAGGGATTCCTCCTCATATCCATAGTTGGCCAATGGGGTGGGAAATTAGGAGGTAGAGGGGACCCTAGGCTTTCCTCTAATTGGAAGGCTCTCTCCTATTATCTGCACCCCCCTAGGGAACTATAGTTCCAGGGGAGCCCCTACTCTCTATGGGCAGTTGAGAACAAAGTGGTGAATGAGTGCATAATGCATGGGAATCTACCAAATAGTTTGGGTCAAATCCCGAATTCCATTCACCATTCCCATCCCCTACTAGAGGTAGGGCTATATTTGAGTAGGGCAAGGTAGGGCCCTGACACTAGTTATAGTGGGGGCATCGTAACCAAACCAACTAGCCCCTACCCCGACTATAACCTCCCCCTCACCCTTGCAGGGCCGACCAACTGCACTAGTGGTGGGATCTACAACTCCACCATCCCATAGGCCTTAGGGTGGGGGTAGATTAGAGAGGGTCCATGTTAGTGGTAGCTGGGTAGGGGGCCAAGCCTTATCCGCTATCCCCTAGCCAACCAAGCCATAAGTGGTGTGCCTGTTCTATAGTGGGGGGGTGTTGAATGAAATGTAATGATAGTTACTTGGGGGTTTCAATAATCTTATTCCAACCCCCATGAAGCACTGTTTGATGAGCCCACGTAGTATTAGGTAGTTGATTAGGTAAAGGATGACCAAATCAATGATGCTTAGTTGGTCTTTTCGGATGATCAACCACACTGGGACTGAGACACAACCTAGACTCCCATGGGGGGAAACAGTGGGGAATCTTGGACAATGGGTGAAAGCCCAATCCAACAATATTGTGTGGGTGAAGAAGGGAAATTCCACTTGTAAATATCTTTCATCGAGTGCACAATCATGACAGGACTCAAGGAAGAAGCCCCGACTAACTCTGTGCCGACAGCTGTAGTAAGATGGGGGGGCAAGTGTTATTTGAAATAACTAGGCGTAAAGGGCATGTAGGCTATGAATCGGATTGGAAGTGAAAGTCGCCAACAATTGGCAGGATGATTTTAGAACCAATTCACTTGAGTGAGATAGGGGAGAGTGGAATTTCATGTGTAGGGATCAAATCCAGAGATGTACAAAGGAACACCAAAAGCGAAGGCAACTCTCTGGGTCTAAACTGATGCTGGGGTGCGAAAGCATGGGGAGCAAACAAGATCAAATACCTTGGTAGTCCATGCCATAAATGACAAGTATTCATCCTTGGTCCCCAACTACTATAGCTAGGGCCAGATCAGGGGCCCAACTAATGCGTGAAACACTCCGCTTGGGGAGTATGGTCACAAGGATAAAACTCAAAGGAATTGACAAGGGGCTTGCACAAGCGGTGGAGCATGTGGTTTAATTCGATACAATGTGTATAGACCATTACCAACCCTTGACATATGAACAAGTGTTCCTGTGCTTAATGGGATGGTGTGAAGTGTATGGTTCATACATGTGATACATGGTTGTCGTCAGCTTGTGTCTTGAGATGTTTGGTTAAGTCCCATAATGAGTGAAACCCTCATCCTGTGTTGCTAGGGTGGTTGAGATAGGAAGGATAAGGGGGGCCCTCTCCTAGCCCCCCCAGGAGGTAGATTATATTCGTGGGTGGAAGTAGAGGTGGCTCACATTGCCCCCTCTCTGAAGCCCTACTCTATAATGGGGGTGTGCCACCCCCCCTATTTCTAGTTATAGAAGGCTACCCCCACCTTGATACTATAGTAGTTTAGGAAGGAGTCCCCTATTGGGGAGGTTGCCCCCCCACCATTATAGAGTAGGGAGAGTAGGCCCGCTTAGGCTAATAGGATAGTGGGGTTTTGGGCGTGCCTTCTGATGAGCCCAAAATATGCTCATAATTTGGATATCATGGTATACTTTTAATACCTTTACTTTTGTTGTTCATGGTTGTTTAACTCTTTTGAAACCTTTTATTGGGGGATATCCTGTAGCAATACATTTTCATGTTCCTGCAGCCTATCATGTTGATATGTCTATATTTATTACCCTGTTTGACTCCCCAAATGACTGGTATAATGCATGTATTTTTTGAATGATGAAATAGATTTAAATATGTGATTAATGAATGGATATTGTGTATGTGCCATGCGCCTTTTCTTTCGCATCTGTTACCTTGTGTTTCACAGGTTGTTGAAGAAAGTATGATCAAGACAAGCGCAGCTGTTCTCGGCCTTGTAGTAAAGTCCATTTCCTACACGACTTTGAGGAAGCTCTGGTGAAGACTCTTTGACCAAAACTATTGGGATGTATTTTAAATGTCAGTTAATCTGAAAAGAGTGGAGTGCTAGATTCTCTCTGGATCGGGTTGAACGGATGAACTCATTTATGAAGTTTGTTCATCGATTTTGGGATACATTTTACATCCACGTCTTTCTCTGTTAGGGTTAGTTAGTTAGTTGCTTTCCTAATTTAAATAAGTGTTCCTCTTGCGTGGGTGAACAAGAAAAAAAGAGAATAGAGAAATAGGAGATAGATAGAGAAGCAGATTATGTAAGAGTTAGAGTTATAATATGAATCAGAATTTTTGTTAGTTTTCTGAAGCAGAACAATCAATGTAAATGATTTCATGTCATGAATAAAAGTTGATGGAGTTCTGAGTACAATCTTTTGTGTAAATTAGTTGATGCTTGCTAAGGGGGCCCACTTAGTAACTATCTGTAGGAGAGTAGTTGTTTATCCTTTGTTAATTCAAGTTAGATTTCATTTTAGAAGTTTCAGCACAAGCTCAGTCTTATACTGTTCCTGTAGCATCAGAAATCCATCCCTATATTTGTTCCTGCAACATAAGGTCAATTTATAGTTTGTCTCTGAATTGTAGCTATTATGATTTCTGCTTTGGTTATATTATGGTTGAGTTAAGAAAACTTTGCATTACCTTCCTGTAGCATAGGTAGAATTTCTTTCCAAGTATTTATTTTTAATAGGTTGTGATTGAAACCAGTTCTTAGTGCACATATAGTGCCGCTCCATTTAAAGTATATGTTCCGTAGTTTGACAAGTAAATGAACGACCACGAAGAGGTATTAGTCACCTGCTGTAATGTCCAATTCCCATGATAGGTTTTGCTGTGATTTTCATATCTTTTTGTGGGTAAAAACATTTTTGGCGCCATTGCCAGGGATGGTGTCAATCTAAGAACCTGCTATAGTCATTTTTAGCAGTAGTTTAGTCAGTTGTTCAAGTATTTTCAAAATATTTTAAAATACCATCCATTTTTGTTGCATGCATAGAAGAAGAGATGCTCAGGGAAGATTTTTCCATAACTTGCCATCCATTGCTAAGAAAACTAAACCAGCTTATAGCCTATTTGAGGATGAAGGAGACTTAGATATTGACCCATTTGTTGAAGATTTATGTGTTGACTTGCTATTCGGCCCATTTGACGAAGAACCTGAAGAAAATCCATTTGCTTCTATACTTGATCAAGTGAACATGACACATAATCCACCTAATCAACCTCTTGCTTTTGAATTCCCCATTATTGCTCAACAAAACAATGACAACCTTAAGAATATTCCTTCTTCATTACTTCCCAAGTTCCATGGCTTTGTTACAGAAGACCTAGAGACCTTCTTGTTCGAGTTTGATATCCTCTGTCGCAATTATGACTACACTTTAGATGCTCACAAACTAAAATTATTTCCTGCTACCTTGAAGGAGGGAGCTCTCAGATGGTTCATGAGTTTGGGAAGGGGTGTTGTTGATAGTTGGGCAGCCATGCAAACAAAATTTCTTGAGAAATACAAGGAATATTGTAAGAGTGGCAGTAAAGGTGATGATATATTTTGAATTCAACAAAAGGAAGATGAAAGTTTGGAGGATTATATATCAAGATTCCTGTTTTCTCTGAAAAAGAATTCTGACCACACTCTTAATGAAGAATCTCAGAAATTACTTTTTCTAATGGGAATCAATGATACCTATATAGATGCCTTGGACCTGATGGGAGGAGGAGATATCACTCAAGCATCTTGGGATGATCTAATGAAGATATGTCTCAATTACTCCGGAGAAAATGTGAAGAAGGGTAGAGGTCATCAAGCTACAGTGGGAAAGTCTTCTTCTAGCGGAGTTTCTCGGATGGAGATCACAAATTTGCTGTCTTATTTCAAGCAGGACATCATAAACAACATGGCTACATAGTTGGATACCATGCAAGCTCGCAAGAAACATGCAGAGGCTAAGGAAATCCTGACTGAGTTCTATCCACATTGTAGACAGAAGAAACATGACTGCAAATGCAAGATGGTGGCCAACATGGAGGCTAAACAGTTATCTACTGATTTTAAGATGATAGAAGGTGGTGATGACCAAGTATTCTTTATTACACAAAGAAGACCATGGGCTCCAAGACAAGGTATGCCTCAAGATCCTTTGAGTTTTGGCAATCCTTACTTTAATTATAATAACCAATGGCAACCTACATATGACCCATCTCCACCTTGGAATGCCCCTCAACCATACTGGCCTAACTATCAAAGCCCTCAATGGCAACCCCCTCAAGGAGGTTGGCAACAACCACAAGGACAATGGACTCCACCTCCAAGTAATTGGTAGCAGAATCCTCAATGAAGAGGTTCTCAGCAATGGCAGAACCAACCCCCTGGATTCCTGCAGTCTCAGCAGCCACAACCTTTGGCCCTTATGCCTCCTCCTGTAGCACCTGCAACAAATACTGGCCCACCAAAAAAAATGCCTATGCCTGCTCAACCATTGCCAAATCCTAATAATAAGCAGCAGCAACAACAACAACCTATGTATTCTGCAGAAGTCAACCAGTATCTAGCTTATGCCTTGAATATCAATGATATCCATCTTAGGTTTGAAACCACTCTCCTTGCTCCATAGGCACCTGTAATTACAGAGATTCCAGACTCTGCTGCTGAACAACCTACTAATCATGTAGAAGATATACCTTTATCAGCTACTGCCTCTAAGGAACCTATCCTGCAGTCTCAAGCTACACCACCTTTTCCTTAGAGATTGCAAATTACTACACCCAAGACCATTGAAGAGCCTATCTTTGATATTTTGGAGTAGTTCAAGAATGTACAAGTTCAAATTCCTCTTTTTCAAGCTATTAAAGATGTTCCAGTCTATGGAAAAGCTATTAAAAAGGTCCGTTTAAAGAAACAAGGAAGAAAGAAAAATGATCCCCAAACTATCCATGTCCTAGGACACTTAGCCGATATTACGTTGGGGAAGGTTGTCATTCCAAAATATACTGATCCTGGAAGTCCTGTTGTAAAAATAAATATCAATGGTCAAATAGGAAGAAATGTTTTGGTTGACCTTGGTGCAGCCATTAATGTGATGACCAAGCACACTATGGAGTGTTTGAATATCCCAAACTTTTAGTCTACACCGACTATCCTGTAGCTTGTTGATAGTTCCACGGTTACATCTGATGGAGTGATAGAAGATGTCATTGTCACTCTTGAATCTTGGGAATACCCTGCTAATTTCACCATATTGTCCACTAAGACAACCTCAGGAGGATATCCTATTACCCTAGGTAGACCTTGGTTAGCTACAGTTGATGCCCTTATAGGATGTTGTTTAGGAGACATGACAATTTTTTATGGTCAGTCAAGGAAGAAATTGGCTTTATATCCACCTGCACAACCTCTGCTAGATTTGTCTCAACCAATTTGGCCAGATCTAGGAGAGGAATCTAAAGAAGTCAATTCATTAACTTAGTTAATGATGCTACAAACTGATCCATTTTCCCAGCTTCAGAGTGAAGATAACCTGCTTCTACACATTCTGCAGTTTAATTCTGGTTTGAATAGCCCATCTGTTTTGGACAGCCATTCTCAATAATGTTTCTTGCAGCAACTGGATCCTGAGAGCCATCATAATTTGCTATTATGTGATATACAGGCACCACCTTTATCAACAACCTCAATAAATGATCTCACCAAATAGATAGAAGTATCTCCAGGCCGCTGTCTACATATTAATAATAAGTTGCTTCATCTCAACAAACTGCCCTAGCCACAATGCTGCAAGCCCACCATAGAGCTTTTGCATGGGACTATGGGGATATGAAAGGTTTAGACCCAAAACTCTATACACATCACATATATATTAACAGTGACTTCAAACCTATCAGGCAGTCTCAAAGAAGAATTAATTCAGCTTTGAGAGAAATTGTTAAAGAAGAATTGTAGAAAATGTTAACAGTTGGCTTTATCTACCCAATCTCCGATAGTCAGTGGGTTTCACCATTGGTCATTGTTCCTAAGAAAGGAGGAAAATGGAGGGTATGTGTAGATTACAGAGAGCTCAACTTAGCAACAAAGAAAGATTACTTTCCTCTTTTTCTAGATAATTTAGCTGGGAAAAAGTACTTCTCATTCTTAGATGGCTTCAGTGGGTACAATAAAATCAAGATTGCTCATGAGGATCAAGAAAAGACTACTTTTACATGCCCTTGGGGAATGTTTTCCTATTCAGTTTTTCCTTTTGGCCTCTGTAATGCTCCTGCAACTTTCCAGAGGGCAGTCATAAATATCTTCTCAGACATCTCATATGATTGCATGGAAATATACATGGATGACTTTAGTGTTTATAGTACAACATTTGAGGAAGCTCAAGCCAACTTTGAGAAAGTACTATAGAGATGTGAAGATCACAACCTATTGTTGAATAGTCAAAAGTGCTTCATGATTATGCAGGAGGCAATAGTGCTTGGTCACTATATTTTTGCTGCAGGAATTTAGGTTGATCCTGCTAAGATTGAGGTCATCTCTAAGCTACCCTCTCCTGCTAAGTATAAAGAGGTACAAAGATTTCTAGGTTATGCTAGATACTACAGAAGATTCATCAAGGACTTCAGCCAAACAACAGACCCCTTATACAGCTTGCTGAAGAAAGATGCCGATTTTTCTTGGACAAAGGAATGTGAAAAAGCATTCCTTGATTTAAAAGTCGCCCTTACACAAGCACCTGTTCTGAAAGGACCTATTGGTCACTTCCATTTCATATTCATACTGATGCATCAGATTATGCCATTGGTGTAGTGTTAGGGCAGAAGGATGGTTCAATAGAACATGCACTCTACTACATAAGCAAAAATCTGCAAGGGGCTGAATTAAACTACACTATTACAGAAAAATAAATGTTGGCAATCATCTACGCCCTCAATAAATTTAGGAATTATATCACTGGTTATCAGATATTTGTCCATACTGATCATGCAACAATTCGGTATCTCATGAACAAAGCCTCAATATCTGGGAGACTGGCAAGATGGCTATTGCTGATGTAGGAATTTGATATTACAATTGTGGACAAGCCAGTAAAGCCAATGTGGTTGCTGATTTCCTTTCTAGAATTCAAAGGCAAGATGACTCTGCACTTATTGAAGACTCCTTTCTTGATGAGCACCTATTTGCAATCAAGGTTATTCACCCATGGTATGTTGATATAGCAAATTATCTAGTCACAGGAAGAACTCCTCAGTTCTCCCCTAAGGAAAAGAGATTATTGGTAGAGAAAAGCTTTAAATTTTCTTGGATTGCAGATTGCATGTTTTATACAAGGCCATATCAAGTTATGAGGAGATGTGTACAAGAGGACACTCATGATATACTGCATGCAAGCCATGATGAGCCGTGTGGTGGACATTTTGCTGCCAAAAGGATAACGATGAAAATTTTAAATACCGGTTACTATTGGCCAACTTTGCATAGAGATGCAACCAAATATACTAGGAGATGTGACAGATGCCAGAGGATGGGAAGAACAACTCAATCTGATGAGATGCCTCTATTTCCACAAGTTGTAGTTGCACCCTTCAACAAGTGGGGACTGGATTTTGTAGGACCAATTGATCCACCTTCCAATGGTAAGTCCTACATCCTTGTATGCACAAATTATGTCACAAAATGGGTAGAGGCTAAACCTATGAAACATGCTAAGGATAATAAAGTGTTTGAATTCCTCTATGAGGAAATATTTACTAGGTTTAGTGTCCCTAGGGAAATAGTGACAGATCAAGGAGCACAATTTACTTCTACACTTATCACAACTTTAGTCAATGAATACAATATATGGCACAAGAAATCAACTCCTTATCACCCCCAGGCCAATGGCCAAGTTGAAGTCACAAATAGGGATATAGAGGCCATTTTGACTAAAATTGTAGATTTGCATAGGAAGGACTAGGCCACAAGGTTACCAGAAGCTATATGGGCCTACCGTACTACCTAGAAGACTGCTACAGGATATACACCTTTTGAAATGGTGTATGGTAAAACAGCTGTGATGCCAATAGAATTTGAACATAAGACTCTAAGAACAACATTAGAGATGGACATGGATTTAACAAATGCACAAAAGGACATAATCATGCAACTCAATGCTCTGGATGAGCTCCGAAAGAGTGCCCTGCAGCACACTGAGATAATACAAGATCAAAGAATAAGGTGGCATGATAAATATATTAAGGAAAATAAATTCAAAGTAGGCGATTGGGCTCTGCTTTATGACTCACGATATAAGGACAGTCTAGGAAAATTACAAACCAGATGGTTGGGCCCGTATGAAATTGAGAATGTATTTGCTAATGGTTCAGTTCAACTTGTTACAATTGATCTTGTTAGATTCAAGCTGTTAGTTAATGGACACCGCCTCCAGTTGTACCATAAACCAATCTCAAAAGAAGAATTCATGCAGTAGTTCATTCAAGATCCTGCCACTAATCTTCCTACAGCTGAAGGCTTTAGCCTTTCTCCTGTAGCTTCTTCGTAATTTTATAATGCATGTTCATAATAAATGTTTCCTTTTTAAGGAAACCCCTTTTTCTTCATTCCCACTTGTCGCCACATTTCACTTCTTTATCTTTTGTACCATCCATCCATTCCATCCATTCATCTCATCCATCTACATCACCCATCCACCTCATTCATTCGCACCACCCTTAATTATGATCTCATTCCCAACTACCATCTCATGCCGAAGCCATCATCTTTCTCAACACGTACAAGCATTTAATGAAAGGTACGCAATATCTTTTGTTATCACATCATTGATTTATTTCATTTTATTCATTTACTGCAATGTCTGTATTAGTCATTATTACCCGATCTCCACCTATTCCTTAGTACATGTGTGGACACATGTCATACTTTAAGTAGGGGGCGGGATAATCCACTTTTCAAACCTATCCTTTTGCCGCTGTCACAACTGCTCAGATAATCTTTCTTTATTATTTTCTGGTACTTTCCAAATATGATCACATGTATTTTTCATTGCATGTTTTTCATTGTAAATTAGAATGAAAACTGCTTGTTCAAGAAGTTCATTTTTGGAAAAGAAGAAAAAAAGTGACTGCGGGACAGAAAAGAACTAGAATAGAAAGGGAAATTTTTGGATTTTCAGAAAAGAGTTGAGTTCAGCTAAGGAAAAACTGTGAACATGGGTGGTTAGCTGGTAAGACATGAGCCTGTAGCTCATGAGTTATTAATGCAAAATCCTCAAACAGTCCAAGCATTCAGCCTCTGTGGATGGTTGAATTACTTTTTGAGTTTAGATGCTTTTAATGAGGAGGTTGTAGTCAAATTTTTAAGCACCCTTTCTGAAGGGGAGGCTACAGTATGGGGTCTAACAGTTGTTGTAACTGAAGAAAGAATTGCAGAGGTAATCAGACTTCCAGCCATTGGAGAAAATTTTTCTTCGGATGCTGTCTCTACAAGGGCAGAATTTACAATACCCACTAATGGACCTTTGGAAGTCTCGAACCAGGGATGCAAGTGAGTGTCATTGCCTCCTCCATACCCAAAATATGCTGCTTTCATTATCAGGTATTTAACATGTGAAGGTTATTTTTCTTACCTGCATTCTTACCACTTCAAATTGCTGAGTCATATGAGGCATGGGGTAGCTGTTAATGTTCTGAACTTTTTGTTAAAATTTCTAGAACAATGTGCCCATGGAACCCAACAAGGGAAGGATAATTCTATTGCTCACCATGGCCTTAAAAAATTGTTGATTGAACACTCTTTGAGAGATGTATCACCTCTTTCCTGGCAAGAATTTGCTGCCCAAAAGAGCCTGTAATGTCTAGAACCCCCTAGGGCGCTTACCCCATGACCTCGGAAAAAGAAAGAGGAAATGGAATCTACTAGTAGGAGAACAGGGCAAGTGTCATCTGCTCCTATAACACCTAGTCCTGTAGCTCTCACACCAGAGTCCTCTGCTCAGGTGCAAACTAGGGCTGCCAGTAGGAGAGAAAAAGGAAAAACAAAGGCAGGAGAGTCATCTGGGGTGGAACAAACCCCATAATCTAACCCTCATTCTTAGAAAAGGCAACACTCTTCTCCTGCAGCATCTTCCCCTGCAACAATTTCTCCTACAACAAAACCTATTGCCATCACCAGCTCACCATCATCCTCTGACAAGGCAGAACCTTCTAGGCAATTCAAAAAGGAGAAGGCTACGAGAGAACCTCCTACAGCTGTAACATTGCCAAGAAGAGTTTCCATAAGAAAACAATGTAAAGTATCCCCTACTTCACCTCAACCTGAGGTTATTATAATTTTAGAAGAATTTGTAGTTTGAATATGATGTTTCTCAAACTGTGTCTGAGAGTGCTACACAGAGTTCATTTGTTATTCCTGAAGAAGAACAAATTGAAACAAGGGAAGTTGAGCATAATGAAAGGGGGTACCAGGTCTCGATGACTTGGCTGTTGCGGCTATGCAGATTTCAGAGGAAACACAGTCTTCTCCACTACAGCAACATGAATTCATCCTTCAGCAAGAGGAAGAATAGACTGAATAGTTGGAAGTGGCCAAAAAAGCTTCGTTCCCCCTGCAATTTTTCAAGCCATTGTTGTCTACAAAAAGACATTTTTGATTGAATTTTTAGAATATTTCAAAACTACATGGAGACCGGTTACATTGCAAACCCTGAGTTTCTGCCACCTAGCCAAGACTGAAATGCAACAAAGTCTTTGGGAGGAAGAAAAGAAGAAACTGAAAAAGGAAATTGAAGGGTAGAAACAAGAAATTCAGGAGCTAAAGGAGAAAATGGATGAAATGCTGAAGGTAACTAGTCAGATTATGGAATGCAGACCACCACCCAGAGTTTATGCTCTGTGCCTCAAGGAACAATTCTTGTGGTTCCAACTAATGATAATTTTTAGAAATCAAGATCCTATTCTTCACACTGCTAAAGAATTCTACGATGCATACTAGGCAACTCCTAATTGGCTAAGAAATTCTTTGTGTGAATTCTATTTACATGGCTTTATAATTCCATTTGAAATAGAGTGGAATCCCCTTCTGTATATTGGTGACATCCATTTGAGATCACTTATCTCTTGGGCAGCAAACGAAGCAAATTATGGCAGGCAATGGGAAGCATATGAAGAAGCCGAAAAGAATGAGCCTGTTCCATTGCACCCTGAGAGTTCAGACCCCCATACAATGTTGAAAACTTGGCTTACTGTGGCATATGGCTTTAATAATGATACAACTAGGATGAAAATATTTGATCTTAGAAAGCAAGTATGTGATGAATTTCAAGAACATACATACTTGTTTTGGAGACT
This sequence comes from Sequoia sempervirens, assembly GCA_007258455.2. Classification (NCBI taxonomy): domain Eukaryota; kingdom Viridiplantae; phylum Streptophyta; class Pinopsida; order Cupressales; family Cupressaceae; genus Sequoia; species Sequoia sempervirens. The sequence continues at coordinate 205,926 of VDFB02171104.1, read as the reverse complement.
GTCATACTCCAGAATGAAAAGAGGTGGGAGAGATTAACTGTTGGGTTAAGAAGGTCTAAGCCTCATAGTCCCCTAAATTTTACGGCAGCTCTTAAACGATCAAGCAGATACATACAGTTGGGCCTTCAAAAAAGGTTTGAATTGTGGTTGCCATTGACATTTAGACCTCCTGTGCTAATGTGGCCCCTTTATCCCTACCAGGCTACAAATATTAATGAAGATACAGAAGCTTGTAGGTATGAAAGGTGGAAGAGTTTTAGAGGTTTTTATTACAAATTTGGAATTCCATTTTAGGGTCATGCCTCAACCACTGATTTCAGAGAGACCACCAGGAAGTTTAATGCTGGAGGACCAACATTGGGTTAAGTAGGGGGCAAAATGATGAGCCCAAAATATGCTCATAATTTGGATATCATGGTGTAATTTTAATACCTTTACTTTTGTTGTTCATGGTTGTTTAACTCTTTTGAAACTTTTTATTGGGGGATATCCTATAGCAATACACTTTCATGTTCCTGCAGCCTATCATGTTGATATGTCTATATTTATTACCCTGTTTGACTCCCCAAATGATTGGTATAACGTATGTAGTTTTTGAATGATAAAATATATTTAAATATGTAATTAATGAATGGATATTGTGTATGTGCCATGCGCCTTTTCTTTCACATCTGTTACCTTGTGTTTCACAGGTTGTTGAAGAAAGTATGATCAAGTCAAGCGCAGTTGATCTCGGCCTTGTAGTAAAGTCCATTTCCTGCACGACTTCGAGGAAGCTCTGGCGAAGACCCTTTGACCGAAACTATTGGGATGGATTTTAAATGTCAGTTAATTTGGAAAGAGTGGAGTGCTAGATTCTCTCTAGATCGGGTTGAACAGATGAACTCATTTATGAAGTCTGTTCCTCGATTTTGGGATACATTTTACATCCACGTCATTCTTTGTTAGGGTTAGTTAGTTAGTTGTTTTCCTGATTTAAATAAGTGTTCCTCCTATGCGGGTGAACAAGAAAAAAAGAGAACAAAAAAATAGGAGATAGATAGAGAAGCAGATTATGTAAGAGTTAGATTTATAATATGAATCAGAGTTTTTGTTAGTTTTCTAAAGCAGAACAATCAATGTAAATGATTTCATGATATGAATAAAAGTTGATGGAGTTCTGAGTACAATCTTCTATATAAATTAGTTGATGCTTGCTAAGGGGACCCACTTAGTAAGTATCTATAGGAGAGTAGTTGTTTATCCTTTGTTAATTCAAGTTAGATTTCATTTTAGAAGTTTTAGCACAAGCTCAGTCTTATACGGTTCCTACAGCATCGGGAATCCATCCCTATGTTTGTTCCCACAGCATAAGGCCAGTTTATAGTTTGTCTCTCAATTGTAGCTATTATGATTTCTGCTTTGGTTAGATTATGGTTGAGTTAAGAAAACTTTGCATTACCTTCCTGTAGCATAGGTAGAATTTCTTTCCAAGTATTTATTTTTAATAGGTTGTGATTGAAACCAGTTCTTAGTGCACATATAGTGCCGCTCCATTTAAAGTATACGTTCCCTGGTTTGACAAGTAAATGAATGACCACGAAGAGGTATTAGTCACCTGCTGGAATGTCTAATTCCCAGGATAGGTTTTTCCGTGATTTTCATATCCTTTTGTGGGTGCGAACACCTTCGACACCGACCATATTGGCCTTAGGGAATTCAGAGGATAGGCCTTTGCCTCCTCCTCCCACCCAACTATATCCACCCGGAACTAGAGTTCCCACCCCCTGAATTATAGCGGGGTAGGGGCTATAGTAGTTGGGGAAGCAGTGAGCCCCTCTTTCTATAGTAGTTCAAACCACCCGATCTAAGTTAAGAGAAATTTCACCAGCAGCTCGCATGCCATGCCACCCTAAAATTATAGAAAGGGGGAGGGGGTGGTGCAAACCGCACTGCCAAGGCTTTGCCCGCCGACCTATATTCCTTAGGGTGGTGGGCAAATCCCTGGCCGAGGTCTTGACTCTCCTGATGCCCTATCCACCTGCAAGACCCAACAACCCAAGCTCTTAACCACCCAAGCTTCGCTACTGACCATGCCCTTCGAGATGACCTGATGAAGGCTTGCCTGTCATCGGTAATCAACCATATTGGCCTTAGGTCCCGAAGGGCTGGATGATGAGTAGTTAAAAGCTTGGGCGGTGTTTCTTTGTAGGGCGGTGGGCAAAACCATGGATGGTGGGGTTCACCTCAAGGGAGAGGACTAGGTTAGCGATTGATGACACTCCAACCAACTATACCACTTAGTTTTTCACTCACAAGAGACTACCAGTGATATGCTGGAGGAAGGTGGGGATGATGTCAAGTACGCATGGCCCTTATGGGCTGGGCCACACATGTGCTACAATGGCAATGACAATGGGAAGGTCGTAAGGCAGAGAAAATCCAAAAAGGTTGCCTCAGTTCATATTTTTCTGCAACTCGAGAACATGAAGTTGGAATCGCTAGTAATCGTGGATCAACATGCTACGATGAATATGTACTCGGGCCCTATACACACTGCCCCTCACACCCTGGGAATTGGTTTCGCCCAAAGTATCAGACCAAGAATCACCAATCCCAATACCCCCCACCACTATAGATGGTGGCCCTGACCCCCACCCCTATCCCTATCCCCCCTACTATCCATAGTGAGTGGAGGTGGGGGAGGAGGGCCCTGTAGCCAACTATAGTAGGGGGTGGGCCCCCCCCCACTATTATAGTTATAGTAGGGTGCTCTTTGTGTTCCACCATTATAGTAGCTATAGAGGTGGCCCTACCCCTACTAAGATAGTTGGATAGTTGGGTTTGGTCCTATTGGTGCATACCATGGTGGGGTTTTCAACTGGGGTGAAGTCGTAACAAGGTAGCCATAGGGGAACCTGTGGCTAGATCGAATCCCAAGGTAGGGTGGAAAATAACTAACTAACTAACTAAATAGCTAGGAGAGTGAGCATCCAATAAGGCCCCCTCCTTTCTATAGGGTTTCTTTCTTGCTCAAAAGGGTGGGAGGAAGATCAAGGTAGTTAACTCCCTAGGGGTGAAGGATGGATAGGGGGTGTGCAGTTCAGGCAAGCTTTCTAGATAGGGCTAGATAAACAATGTTGGATAAACAATCTCCTCTTGGAAGGAAGGTCGCATGGGAAGGAAGAGAAGTCAACTGCTAAGCTACTGACCGGTGGTTGAGGAAGTTAGGTCCCCCACAACTTAGGCATCTACTAGCTATCCAACTATTGAGCATGTTAGGGGATCATGCAACAAAGTCTTCTCTATTTCTCAAAACTATCTAGATGTTATATCTCCTTCCCAACAGGGTGGGAGGGATATAGTTGGACCATTGTTGATGACCATCCTCTACCATCAGAAGGAAGTAGATTTCAAGGAAGGATGGAAGGAAGTCAACTAACTTTGAGGGATACATTATAGAACTGATAGCTATTGTGGGGGTAGCTGAGAGAGATAGGATAGTGGGTCTCGTTGGTCCTAACTATGATAGCTGGGAGGGTTCAGAAGTTCTTATCCCTATGATTCCCACTTGCCCACCTGGTAGCGCTATCCATCCTAAACTAGGCGGGGGTGAGGATAGGTAATGTCGCCTAGCCCCAGGAAAGAGAGAAGTTTCTTTCTATCTGGAAGGAAGGCCCCAACATAAAGAAAGAAAGGTAGATCTTGACACCCTTCTCGGTAGGACTAGTTCAATAACAAGAATCTAGAGGACGGACATCCCCAGAGAAAGTATGAAAGCTTTGGATTAGGCGATGGATGAGACATCTCGAGAACAATAAAGTATGAGGGGGGTCAGGACAGAGGGAGTAGAATACAATATTGATTCTGGGAAGTATCAAGTTCACTTCTATCTGGATAGCTCAGTCACAGAAACTTTGAGAAGTAGCTTTCTTCTTGATGGACGACATCTCATCATCAACAACTATAGAGGGAAAATAGAAGCTCCATCAGTAACTAGTTGTTTAGTCCTTCATTCACTCCCTCGGTAGTCCTATCCTCTATTTCTTGGGGCACTGGCCTCCCTTTCACCAAAAAGACCCCCCGAATAGCTACTCGTTTCTCCCCACAACTAGAATCCAACTGGTCCTAAACACCTTCATTAACGAGTTGAGGATTTTATCATCTTCTAGTAGTTGCCAGTTGACTCAATGTGTCGCCACTTTCTTGAGTTTGGAATCTTATCAATTTAGCATTCTCGAACCAGGAAGCTTGTCCTCCCATAACCTTCCTACAGGAGCTAATTTCTGAGGGTTGTAACTATCCCATCCTCACGCACCCTCGGTGGAGTCCCATCCAACTATATTACATTTATAGTTGTTGAACTCATTACTTCTGACAAGGTTAGTTAGGCCAGGAAAGAACATCTCACCCTTAGTTACACTGCTGGTTGGGAGGAGAAGTTCACTTAATGAGGACGGGCTCAAGGTAGGAAAGAAAGAACAATTGAACAATCTGGGAGGGAGCTAAATGAGGGAGCTGAACAATCAATATTGGATAGTCGTCTCGGGGGTGTGGGAGGAGAACATGAAACTTAACTAATCTAGGGTTGGGAACTTAGGAGGATATAGAAGCCGGTGAACTCAGAAGTAACATGAGAGGAACTACTTTCTCATTGAATAACCTCCCTTCCTTAAGAACTGCTAATCTACATTTTGAAATTGGAAGTGATGACTATCCAGTCTAGAAAGATAGTTTACCTATGACAAGTATGGTAGGGTACGACACTATACTACCGGCCAGATTTTATACGTAACATGCCCACTCCTATTGCCCCCCTCCACTCAATCTTTCACTATGGATGTAGATGCCCTCTCCCCTAGCTAGTTGTTCTCGCTATGTGGAGTAGGGGTAGGGGTCCTCTCCTGTGGCTCCTCTCCTATTGGCCTTTATAGACATAGGCCCCCTAGATAGTTTCAATCGCAAGGGGATGGGGCCTGTCTAAAGTAACTCTGACTAGAACCAAAACAAAGGCCCTCAATCAAGAGCCAACTACAACCCTATAAATTGAAAGGCCTCGTTCTATCGAGAGCCCCCTAAAGAAGGGGTGGGTGGGAAAAAAGGGGCCGAGGTGGCATATACAGTGTAGTTTTCCCCACCCAGGAACTGACTAATCCACCAAATTCAGTAGTGGACTTGGCGTGGATGAGCAGGGTCATACTGGATGGATGCTACTATATATAGCTTGGCTGATAAATGGGGGAGAGGGTGGCTCAACACTCCTAGATAGGGCTCTGGGGGCGACTAGGCCATTAGGGATAGACTCAGGACCCTATATATATATAGATATGGGGTGGAGGGCAACTAGGCTATCTCAGGATTCAAGACCCTGTATATAGATATGGGGTGGAGGGAATTTCTCATCTAGTCGGGCCTAGAGTAGTACACACCTCGATCTATCACCATGCTTGTTATCCATTCAGCCCAAAACCTATATAGATCGAGAGAGTGCAGCTGGATATATATCTAGTTATATTTGGCACCCCTATATACAATAAGATGGTTTGCTTGAAGTTCCCTTTGATCCCAACTGGAAGGGATACATCCCCTTCACCCCTACCCTTCTATTTTCCAAAGCATTTATTCTAGAGTGGATTTGTTGGGGGAAGAGCTACCCTACTCTCCTCCCCCCACCCTGAGTTTCCCTAGAGGAGGTATGTGACATATATAATGTTGGCAGTATGATGAACTATAATCCTTGGTGTACAATGTTTACTGGAAGAGTCTATCTAAAATAGCAACAACAGGATCTACTTTCTGAGCAGTGAGGAAATAAGAAAGGAGTTGCTTTCCTAAATGGTAGGATAGGAATGGGTTTGGGAGGGTAGGTTCCACATTCTATTGGTATAGAGAAGGACTCCAAAGTAAATGGAAAAGATCACCCTCGCCTCATGATCCAACAATAGTTGAAGTGAGTGGTTGGACTTAACTCATGTTCTTTGATCTCAGAGCTACTAGGCATTGACGAACACTCATCATTTACTGCATGCTAAAAGCTCCCCTCCCCCCATGGCCGCACCCCTGTGTCAATCCCTCAATGTGGGCCCCTAAAGTAGCAACTATTATTGTGGGTGGTAATGGCACTCTGTTTAGATGAGGGAAAACCTTGAGTAGGCTAGGGATAGAATTGGGAAGAGGTTAAGGGTGTATCCAAGTTGCCCTTGCCCTTTGGGACCAACCTAATCGCCTTTGGGTCAGTCAAACCCAACCATCCCATTCATCTTAGGGTAGGATGGGTGTGAAACACACAAGGGTATGAGATCAAGACTCAATCCTATTGTTCTTCTCAGGACGAAGCCGTATGATTTGAGAGTGCCCTTTAGTAAGTGGTTCTTCATCAGCAGGGGCAACAAAGCGGGCTTATCCTAATCTACTAGAAGCAGAAGCCAAATCAACAAACGAAGGAAAGGGACTATAGTTGATCCCAAAAGTTTTGAGAAGAGCTAAGCTGGTCATCCCATGGAGGGTTTGAAGGAGAACAATGACTTAAGCCATTACTCGCCCGACTATAGTTGTGGCCTATCTCTACTCTAAATAGTTCACTGGTCTAGCTCCATAGATAGCGCCATGTATAGAAGAACTGTTGAAAGCATCTAAGTGAGAAATCCATGCTATGCCTACGCAGTTGAATCACATGTAGGGGAACAAATTCCTCATTCTTCTTCCCTGCCAATGTTCGGTGGAACCAGTGAGAGCCAACTATAGTATGAGAGGATTGGGTTTGGCCTAGTGATAGCCCTATAGATGTAGATTGGTTCTAACTATAGCTCCCATGGTTTCAAAATAAGGTGATAGCCCTATAGATGTATATTGATTCCTCCCAATTAATGACTAGCGGAGGTGTGCAAAGGTAGGCTTGATCTAACAACAAGATGGCGAGGCGATCTGATGCCCCTTTCTCCTAGCTGTACAGGGGATCTTTGAAATATGAGGTGTGCCAGCCATTTTTCTCATATAATTAGTTGTTCAGGAGAAACCATCCCCTTGCATGCTTCGCACCCACCCTATTCAGCTTAGGGGATTGGGCTTGATTGAAATTTGGAGTGGAGTGATCCAGAACAATGAATGAAAAGCTTTCTAGCCAGTAGCCGATAGAACTATAGTCGTGAACTAGATTAAAATGATGATTTATTATTTGGGGGTTCTACATCTAGTCAATCAACCTTCTAAATAATTAAGCAATCGATCGGTCCCTAGGGAAAGCGATGGATAGATGGATAGTAAGTTGGTCTACCATAGATTATCAACTACGGGACCATGCTCATTGATCCGATCTTCGTTTAGATGCCTTTCATCCAACTGGATACCACCTTTTCTTCTTCCCTACCAGAGCAGATTTCTTAGTATGGGCTCAACAACTAAAATTCCCACCCACCCCTGCACGGAAACAACTTCTTTGCAAATTGACACTCCTTTTTTTCGACTAAGCGATTTCACCCTACTGGCTTCACTATCCGACTAAGCACCTAAAGTACCATAATAGGGCTTCCCATCACTCTCATACAATCTATTCGCTCTCATTCTCATCCATTATATAGATCAGGTTGGGATATCCGCATCCATTCTCAAATGAATAAAAATTAGGTGGGAAAGGTAGAGGCTTGGGTAGAATCTTCCTACTTGAGGTTGAGATGGCCTCTTTGTCTTCTACACACGCTCTACACTTTGTATCAAGGCCATGTGAAACCAGTCTGATGATTACTGATTTCTCAGAGTATGGAATAGATGAAACACATGGACTGGAGCTGGCATATGTGATAGAGAGTGCTCGTTCGTTTCCCCCTAATGAATTACTGGCAACATTGAATCCTAGCCAAAGGAATAGGTATATGATTCACCAACTAACAACTCATAGATATCCGAAGGGGGGCCCTTCAAATAGTAGGGTGAGCTGGATGATCTCATTCCTACCTTCTTTATCCTACCTTTTGATAAAAAGGGTGGGTGGAAAATTGTAGATCAGAGCACAGAGGGGGATGAGCATTAGTTTGCTTCCAACAACTCTTATCATAAGAATAACCAGACACCTTAAAGAAAGTGCCATTTGGCCATAATGTTCGAAGTTCATTAAGTGCTGATATATAGTTCTTTCATTCTTGCCATTCCCCAATTAATCTACCTCCCCAACTATGATTCCCTCCAACCCCCGCCACTATAGAAAGTCTAGGTTATATTAGCAAGCGCATCCATAAAATTGTAGGGCACTGATTAATTAATAGCATGTTACGTATAGAATCCCCTACCCCTACCCTTAGCCATGGTTAAGCAAGAATTTTGCTATTCGATGAGGATAGAAAGGCCTCCATTCAAGCAATAGGGATGGGAAAGAAGGATATTACTGTTACAAATTTTTTGCCACAACTCAATTGGTGGAGCTGGTTGAACATTTGTTATATCTTAAGGTGAAATTATAGATTATGTTTGAGTGTTGTTTGCATTTTTATCATTATTCATCAAGTGACAGTTGTGCGTTTTAAAAGAAGAATCAGAATTTCAGAATGTGCCATTCAAATGTTCCATAATTAAATGAAGGAAAAAATTGAACATATAAACAACAGAGCATTTCAAATGCTTTCATTTATTTCATGAAAAGATTCATATTTACATAGCTTCATTTGATTGCAAGAATCCAATGATATTACAACATTGCATGGAAATACATTTTCTTTTCGAAATGAAAAGCATACAATGAAATCAAATATCCACACAAGCCATGGATGGGACTGTCGTAGTACATCATTAATAACACGCTACACTATGGAAGATGCGAAAGAAGAAATCACATAAGTAAACAACATAATCATCATTGCCTGATTGGCTGATGGTCGACGTTGAAGTGGTGCACCTTTGTCTTCTTGAGCTTCGTTGAACTGTAAGAGAAAAGAGAGGGGTGTCAGAGGCTCCGATTATGAAGATACTTGTATGAGTCACCAACAATAGTGTAGCCTACTATTAATTATACACTGAAACAATCAAGTGACAAAGCAAAGACATAAGTTGAAGGAGAAACATCAACATGATCATCATATCTTGTTTTTATTCTAACATTGTTTGTTTCCTTGTGTAGGTATAGGGAAAATCACAATGCTGTTTATTATTCAAAGACCAAGCATGTGGAGAAAAACGGGCTCCCACAAGGGTAGAGCTTGGTATGCTACCCTATTCATTACAAGTGGGCTGATAATAGATCATATCATCATATTCATCAAGAAAAGGAGTGATATACAACTGAAAGAGTAAAAGCATAGTTATCTATCAAGCTACTAAACCAACTGTGCATTCATAACAATTAGGTGGATACTTTCTGAAAGCTACAGGTGAACAGTGAGTTTAACTCACTCAATTCATCTAACTGAGTATATTTATATCAAACATTGCTGTATGGTTCACATTTTGTGTTATTTGTTCATCTTCATCATTTATTAGGTTTAGTTAATCAGTGTTCTTTCTCATGATTAAGGATAGTGAACAGGCATACATTATTCCTTAATGAAGAGTTTTGTTTCAATTTTCATCTCGGAAGAGAACATATTTATAGAACAACTTGTTAAGTGGAGCATAAAAAATGCATGAAGAGTGCCAGGTTGAAGCCCAAGAGTGTGAAATGACAGACAATGCATTCAAATAATAAATGAACAATTAGTTCCAGTTTGACTGATAATACAAATACAACATTAAGAACTACACTGTGAAATGATTGTTCCAGAATGAAAAGGAAATGAAAAATGAAACAGAGAGGTGTTTTGAAGTGTTAGTCACACTAGCTAAAATAATCAAATAAATGCAGTCCATAGAATCACAATGTTTCAATTTAAGATTTCTGCATAAGTCCAAGGACAGCAAGCAAGAGTTTCTTGGTTGGTAGAGTAAAGTAATCCAAACAATTCTGTGTGCAAGGAAAACAACATGGGAATAGTAATACATTTAGAGATATTTTTCTTCACAAGGAGACAAGTATAGGAATATGGAAATGACTTAACAAGGAGTTTCGAAGGTCCAGATGTAAGAAGGTTGTTAAACAAACTTTTGGGTTTTTGTCATATTGGGGTATGCCTGTGTGATGGAATGATACAATTTTTCTAAAGTTTCTAAACATTTATATGCTAAATGTTGAAAAATTCAAATGCTAAAAGAAGCTCAAATTTTACACAATTATTGAAATGTGCAAACCTTTCCATATTAACAATTGGACTCATATGGTGAGAGTTTCAGAAATATGTTTCGCAAATGCACAAATAAGAGGGCAGTTCGAGCCCAGTTTTCAAGAAATTAAATAAACAGTTTCGTCATTTTAAGAAAGCCCACATTGGGGTTTTGAAACACAGTCCAGATTTAATACAATTCCTAATTTACCCTTGAAGGGTTCAATGAGCAAGCCACAAGAGTTTCAAAGTAAAGTACTAGCCATGATGGGTTGAGCCATAAACTAAATATGAATGAATATACAGATTTTGTTTTCCACGCACCCACATGGGGTTTGTTTCTAAAAGAAAATGATACAACGCATGGGATTCCAATTTAAGCATACAGATTTTCACTATTTCCAGATTACCCATATGGGTATTTTATCTTAACAACAAAGTAAAAGTTTTGTCATATTTACAAGATAAGCAACAGAATACAGATGACACCATCATGGGTCGAGCTTGTGAATATCATACACGATAAATATGTAGATTTTATTTCTCATATACCCACATTTGGGGTTTGGTTTTAAACACATAAATTGCAACTTTCAGAGACAACCCATATAAGGATTTTACATGAAACAACAAGAACAAAATGAGAACTTCCTTTGGTGGGTCGAGCTTTAGAATAAGGAAATACAATTTTTTATTCAAATCTTGTGATACCCATGAAGGGATTTTTCCTCAAGAATACAAAAGTGTGAGATTCCTATTTTGGGTCGAGCCTAAAAGCTCTAAAAAATGCATTTCTTGAGATACATCTGGTACAACTTGTGTAATGGCCAGAAATTTACAAATAAAAGATGAGCGTTCATAAGCTTTCTATTTTGCATAGGGATGTCAACAACAACAAGAAAAAATACTTACCACTGTTGCTCGTGGGAGATAAGATGGCTGCAGCCAAAACGTTCACAGAAGGCTCCAACTTTTAAAAGTATTTCATCATGGCGGCTGGAGGAAGACACCAAGAGTCCAAGCTAAAAGCTTGAGCTATTTTAAGTGAGCACAAAAGATATATACAAAGGCATTAGAGGCTGTGTTAGTTGTGGCCACAAGAGCAGAAAGTTCACAAGTGAGGTCGCAAAGGCTACAGACCAAGAAACTCACCTTATGTGTTGTGTGGAGGAAGACAAACCCGCCAACGAAGCTCTCTCATCGAGCTCTCAGATAAAGATTTGAGCTCGTGCATATCAGCCAAGAGTTAGTCACAGGAAATGTAAAAGAAATCATAAGCAAAGCAAGCAAGCCACGACCTTTATGGCTCTTTTTGTTCTTTCAATGAAGTGAAAAGCTACAATAACAAACAGAGCGAGCTTACCCAATCAAAGACTCGACCATCTGAAGGCAGAAGCGAAGATTCTTGAGCATGTTAATTGCAGTTTGAGCTCAATCATGGTGGCAGCGCTATTCCTTTAGGAAAAGCTCGTTTTTCCAAGTGATCATTGCAAAATGAAGTCATTTTAGGGTTTGACCATCTTTTTCTCATGCCCTAATTCAAGCCACTTTTATGATTGCCTTCGAATATTCACCTTTAACATTAGCATGTGGAAACTCGAATTAGGGTTACCTTGCACTATGATATTAAAATCTGAGGCTAATGTTTGGAGGCCAAAATTTGTATGCCTAGGTCAACATATTAAGTCTTTAGGGCTTGTATTTTATGCCTTAGAGAAATATGGGGACTTGGATATCCTTAATGTTATTTTTTTGAGAGAAAAATAAGGGTATGGGTGTTGAAATATCTTATGACCTAGGAGTGATTTTTGATCATTATCTACTTAGGGTTTATGTTTTAATTGATTTTAGAGAAATCAATTAGAGATGTTGATAAGAGGAAGTGATATGTATTGATATTTTTATGATTTTTTAAAAGAAAAATCAATGCATTGTAATGGAGAGATAGGCATGTAATTATTTTTGCAAAATATTTTCCAATCTTTTAATTGCAAAACTAGAAAAATTATAAAATCTGGAATCCTGTAAAGCAGAATCATAAAGCAATCTCTTAAATTGTTTTGTGATTTCTTGCTATTTTTAGCAGATTCATTGTTGACTTTTCCTCTTGGTCGGATTTGGGTCTCATCTTGGAGAGATAAGGTGTTTTTCTGGCTTTTAAAGCAGATTTGGCCTATTTTTAGAGGCTTTACATTTTGGTCATAAAAGCAATATGCTTTTTTATGTTTGAAGTTTTTTTCCTTGAGCTTCTTTGTGAGCTCAGATTAGGGTTTCTTGGGTGATATATTTTGAAAAGATTTAGTCTTTCTGACCCCTTCTCAGTTCATATTTCAGTTACTACTCATACACATTTTTGAGCTTGTGAACCATTTTGTACTCAGTTTCAGATTATGGTGTTCTCAGTTTCAGATTATGGTGTTCTCCTTCAGTTGAATAAAGACAACATTCCTACTTCTCAATTCTGTGTTTACTTGCAGTTTTAGTTTGATATTATCTTGTGATTTCTATTCACAGAGTCCTTGTTATGTCCTAAGACTATAATTCTTAATGTAGAAAGTTCAAAATACAAGTTGCATGTTGTATTTCAAGTCAAGTTTTCATGCAAATTATTTATGTATCAATTGTTCATGAGAGGTAGTGAGATATTGTGTTTTTTTGGAAGCTGTTTGTGAGGAAGGGATCAAAATCATCATTAATTTATTATCAAGTCCTGAAGATCATTTTAGGTCATAGTTCTGCATTTTAGTCATCCTTCTATCCCTTTCCTTAGAAGTCTTAGAATAAAATTTATCATTCGGAGAACTAGCTCACTTTGGAGATTCCTTCTTTGTTCAGATCACCCACATCTAAAGAAGGTTTCCATGTTTTAGTAGATTGCTGAATCTTGCATTCAGCAGGGTGGAAATCTAATTGACAACAATTACAAGTAGATTAGCAGGTGCCTTCCTAAACCCCTATTTTTTTTAAGATGGATAACGTAGGATAGTAGAGGGTTGTCTATCCGTCTCAAGATTCGTCTCTCGATCCCCCCTAAAATTAGATGGGCCATATCAACACTAGCCCCCTCAAATTCTATGGTTGTCTCTCCCCTCAAATTCTATGGCCATTTCTATGGCCCTACTATTCTAAAGGGGGTGGGAATGAGATATAGGATAACCCCCCAACGACAACCTATAATCCACCCACCTTATGCTAGCTTATTCTAGCGGGCTGATTAAACTACTAATTAATTATCCTCTTCTAGCAAGCGCCATTAATCCTAGGGGGATTAGGTGGGATTAAACATTTCGTTGGGGCCAGGTGAGTGGGAGGCTAGTTGTCATTACTTCCTTTAGTAATGAGTTAATGGGTAGGCTCTGAAGGAAGGAAAAAAAATGAGGTTAGGAGGCAACACCCTACTTAGCTGGGAGGGGGAAATTATAGCAGCATCTGCATCCTCACATTCAATCAGTAGGTAGTTGTTCTCACTACCCTTATTATTAGCCAACATCAACTACCGAGGGTGAAGGATGGAAATGGAATCAACCACTAGACCAACTAATCCCTTTTATTTGGGAATCATAGCTCTATATCCAACCAGCCCAACAATAAGAAATGAAAAATCATGGTGCCGTGATTTGTATCTCAATATGAACCCTCGTTGCCCCATCATTCATTCATTCAGTATGACTGGAAAAGTTACCCATTCATTCCAGCCCCTAAGACACATATGGGTGGGCACAAAGCATGAATGGGCTATTGTTTCCCACCCAAGGCTAGAATAGTAGTAGTAGGGGGGATGGTGGGGTGCCCTTCGGGACCTAAGGTCTGCCTTTGGCAGGGGGTGGGAGGCCACCTCCCTATTGCCACCCACCCACCCCAAGAAAGAAGGAAGCCTAAGGCCAATATGGTTGGCTGTCGATGAAAGGTAGGCCTTAGGTTGCTAAAGGTAGGCCAACTCTATAGCCTCCCACCCACCCCCTGCCAAAGGCAGGCCCAACTAACTATAATCTACCTCCCTGCAAGGGGGGGCCTCCCACCCTCTCACCCCTATATCCTTCCACAAAAAGGTGAATAGGTTGGTCTTGAAGGGCCCTCCCTGAAGGGGGGGCTCGGTGGGGTTTGCGGTGGGGTAAAACAAATAGGTCAATGGGGTTTTGTTAACTTCCTTTCATTGAAAGCCTAAAGCCAATATGGTTGGCTGCCAAAGGTAGTCTGGGGTGGGTGGGTGGCAGTAGGGTTGGCCTACCACCCACCCCCATGAAGTACCAGGTGGGGATTATAGTTGAATCTTAGTTCATGTTGGGATGGGTAGAAATGAGTAATTATGGGTGGAGATGGGTAACAAGATGCATCCTCTTCCCTACTGTTGGGTGAGGAACAAGCACTCGATCAGAGGGAAGGATGGATGTGTGGATGGCCCGCTGACTCAAAAAACTATAATTCCCCCCACCTAATCAAAGATTTGAGGGAGAGGGTTCAGGTGACCTATGCATGCTTGGATCGAGTGTCTCCTTCATCTCATCTTTTCTTCCATTGTCGGGTGGGAATTGACTCCCTCCCCCATCAATGGTGGTGGAGGGGTGGAATATCCATCCCTACTACTCGACATCAGTTTACATGCTTGGATTGGTCAATGAGCTGGGAAGGGTACTAACAACTGAATTGGATAGGTAGGGGATTGACTAGCCAGTACAAGATACTGAAAGAGGGATACAAAAGTCGCTCAACCTCCTCGATCGCTGAGAAGCATGGGGCATCACTAGTGAATGTACGTAGTACAGATGGAGGGGTGAGATGAATCATGGTGAAGGAGAGAGGAAAGTTTTTGGATTCATGTGATGGAAAGATGGGATTGTCCCCAACCCCATCAGGGATAGACGAAAAAGGTGGGATTCATGCAAAAAATAAGGAATTAGGAGGAACGGGCTATTCGGGATCGGGTGGACTATCCACTTCTCAAGTTATGGCATTTATTTCATCCATTGAGCTCTTCCCCTCGATGGTCCGAATTGACTGAGAATGGGTGGTGGTTGTATCCCCTCCTCAAACAATCCTCCCTCCCACCCTGTATCAGATGGGGAGAGTAGAGGTGGAGAATCATGAGGAATGGTCTTAATTTCTCACTAACCAGCATTAAGGCACCTTACTCTATATCCTCCCACCCCCATTGGTGGTGCAACCAGTTGTTCTGACCTATAACTTTGTTCTTGAACCTACCAATCGATCTGCATTGAATGCTTCATCGGTGGATGTAAGGCCTGCTAACTTGAAATCCATTGAATTGGGGCCCAATGAACTAAGATTCTACCATTTATCACCCTGCTTGCACATCAGAATAATGGCAATGTGCATGCTTCCTTGGGAATTCTAGTTAGGTGGGGAGCCACCTTGGCCCATAGAATAGTAGGGGCTCTCCCATCCACCCCAAGGGTGTGGTAACCCATATTGGAAAGCGGGTTCTCCCTTAACTATCTATCTACCCACCGTTAATAGTAGAGTTTTCACTCGAAAGGAAAGA
The DNA here is from genome assembly GCA_007258455.2 of Sequoia sempervirens. Classification (NCBI taxonomy): domain Eukaryota; kingdom Viridiplantae; phylum Streptophyta; class Pinopsida; order Cupressales; family Cupressaceae; genus Sequoia; species Sequoia sempervirens. The sequence continues at coordinate 190,266 of VDFB02171104.1, read as the reverse complement.
TGGTGGATAGGTCTACATTGGGATGGTAGATAGGTCGAGCCCCACCCTGACACTGTAGTTGATAGTAGGTCCATACATTATATATGTGATATGACCCCCTATGCAAGGTGGGAATTAGGAGGAAGACAGGGCCGGGCTGGTTGTATCACCTATATAATGGAGGATACTTCCGAGTATATAATGGGGCCTCAAGTTAGATTAAAGAATAGTAAGGGCCCCCGCTATAATTATCTACTTGGGTGGGAGTAGCCCTCTCGCCCAGAGGATTAGCCGAGAATTATAGCTATAGTTTCTATAACTAGCCTGGTGAAGAATCAAATCTTATTTCAACGGTTATAGATAGGGGGATAGTTGACCATCAGTGAATTGAGAAGTTTAGATCATATGACTGCAATACATACAATTATTAGGCTGACCCATAGATATTTATGGTAGAATGATCCCCTATCTATATATGGCATTGATGCCCACCCCTCTCCCCTATGGGGGTTGCTGGTATCACTACTATAATGGATGGCCCCGGGTGGGTGGGAATTATAGCTATAGAAAGGTAGGGGCAACCAGAATCCTTAGAACTATCTATATCCCCACCAACGACCCCTGCCAAATACTAGGGTGGGTGTGCATGCCATACTATTTGAAGGCTTATTCCATAACTTAACCACCCACCCATCCCTACAACAATTGATAAATGAAAAACTAGCCATTTTAATGCCATTTTGTAGGGTGATAAGGAATAGTTATGGTTTGCAGGAATTGCCCTAGCGGCTAGATTGTATACGTAACATGAATGCCACACTATAGAGGATAGGGAGAGAGGGGACACCCACCCCTCTATTATTGCTACACAAACTACCAAAGCACCCAGATGGAATACATAGGGGCTAGACGAGAACACAAATTCAAAAACAACGGGGTCTATTCTAGAGTAGCAACTCCACCCCATTATAGCTAAACTATAGTGGGGGGGTTTCAAGTAGATCTAGATCAAAACAACCATAGGGAGAGCTGGAAAGTTGTGTCACAAATTTTTATTTCCCCGACCCTCAACTGATGGTACTAATATCATTCACTCGAGTGGTCGACCAGCCCCCTACCTATATAACTGGGCCATGCGCATCGTCAATGGGCCGATTCTTTTGATTAGTGATCCCTGGGCAGGCACCGTCTATTCCCTAACTATGGGAGGGCCTCTACTATTCACAAGTGTCATTATCCTATTCATCCTATGTCCCCCTTGTCTCACCCCACCGTTCTATTTAGTATGGTCAGTCCTAAAGGGTTGGGTGGGAGGCCCTAAACTTATTGCCCCCCACCCAAGGCATGCCTTCAGCACTTAAGGCCTACCTTTCATAGCTTAAGACCAATATGGTCAGCTGCTGAAGGCAGGCCTTAGGTGGGGTTGGGTTTGGGACTGACCATACTTACCTTTGGTCGGTGGGGTTGGGTTCGGGGGGTGGGAGATGTAGGGGCCCTTGGGTGGGAGGTAAGAAATTTCAGGTGGGAACTTAGGAGTCAATAAATTTTGGGTGGGTGGGAACTATAGTGGAGGTAGATTATATTTGTGGGAGGCCCCTTCAATTCCCCCGCCATCCCACCTTAGGGTGGGAGGCTTATCTGCAAGTTGAGGTACTAAAGTGACTTGACTATTAAGGAGAGGAGAGGGCGAGGTAGGAGTCAGTCACCAGTCCAAGGTCATGATCTATGAGATTGACAACATGAGCAATAGATGGATCATCAAAGACTGGTCTTGAATCCCTGGCTGGAATTTCCTCCCAAGGTTCCTGGTTTTGGGCATACACTACTACCCCACACTCCTCTACTCATTGATGTTTGGTCCCAAATCCCAAATGTTGTTTCCTCTCCTAGTCAGTTGAGTGACTAAATCAGTAGCCCCTATCCTATTTATTCAAAGTATCATGACCAGATTGATGAATCGATTAACCTAGAGCATAATTCCTAAATATTATCCTGCCCCCAGAGTGGGCCCCTCCAGGAGGTAGATTAGTTGAAGTAGTGAGTTGTTCACCCATCCCTCATAATCAGATAGAAGCTATCTCAAAAATGATAGGAAAGGGTCCATCTCACCGATCACTAGCAAAGTATCTCGTACGAACCACTGAACCACCAATCGATCAATGATAGAAAAGAAGGGGCTTGGCCAACCACCTCCATCAGTTCTCCTTCCATTCACTACAGGGGGATCACCACTATTCCCTCAACTCGCCCTATGGATCGACTTAGTAGGGCTATAGTTGAATATAGAACCAACTAGATAAAGTTCTCCCTCAAATAGATTATTGGACTATAGTGCACGTCAGTGCATTATAGGGGTGGTTACATGTCAATGCTATACTCGCTATTCCTTGCATAGAAGTAAGTAAGTCTAGCCTTTTCCTACCCTCATTTACTTTACCATTAATTGAGCGGGTGACACACTAACATTAAACCATTACTTTCTCTATTGCCGCCATCATTACTTTAGCGGAGGCATAGTGAAACCATTACTTTAGCAGCGACATAGTGAAACTATTTGTATATGGGCTGATGTCCAGCGTGGGAAAGCCAGTAAATATTTCATGGTGCTAGCGTGGGATTTCATACTCAATTATACTTATAAACAAAGACCCTTCTAATGTAACACTTAGTGAAGACCCTTCCTAATGGGATAAGAGGACCCTATAAGAGGTAGACCATACCTATTGGAGGTACAACCCTTAAGGTAGAACCTAAAGGCCTTGAGGAAAATGAACCACCCTTTTTGGAGCTCCTGGTTGTATGAATAGTAATGGTAACCTCCATGCCTCAGGCGTAAATGCCTTCCTTCATTCAAGCCTAAATTCTCTACAAAATGCCTTCATTGCCTAAATTCCTTCCTTCCATCTATCTATAATGGCATGGATGAGAAGCCGCCACCTATAGATCTCCCTACCAGCTTGAACCAGCTTTGGATATCCAGCTAGAGACAAGATGAATGGGTGGAAGAGATAGATGGGTGGAGTGGTGGATGGGTAGAAAGCAAAGCCCTACTTCCATTCCTAGAGTGACCCACTCTAGAGACTTTGAAGTGGTGATTCTCGGAAAGAGAGATAGACTAGCCAGAGAGACAAAAGTTGATCTACCAGCACCACTAACAATAGTAGTCTACTCGCACTAGCAGTTGATCCACTAGCACCAGCAATAGTAGATCTAGTACCAGCACTAGCAACAACAGAGCCCCTACTATTCTAATGGGGTTCCAAGCCTAGTAGCAGTTCTAGCTTTTGATCTTGTTGACCAAACAAAAGCATCATTAGTAGCCTAGTGGAAGTTGTGGATATAGTTGTTGATTTTGTTGATTTTGTTGGTTCTGTTGATCTAGTTGAACTAGTAGCAACTTCAGTGGTCCATTTAGTAGTTGTACCAGATCCTATTGATTCACCAGCACAAGATCGAGCAAAGCCTACAAAACTAGATCCTAAGAGACCCAACAGCAGAACCACCACCAGTACAACATCCATCTATACGAATATCACATCCATCCATAACAATAGTACCACTACCAGGCCTTGAACCACTTGAATCAATAGCATATGCAGTAGCATCAGTAGAGGATTTAGTAGAAGTATAAGATTATCCAACATCAGTAGCACCCCTACTATTTTAAGGGCAACACCGACTTGACCAACATCCCTTCTAGTATAAGTGGACCAGGTTCAACAGTTGGTTAAGCAGTAGATGTAGCAGTTGGTCTAGGAAATGTGCATCAGCTATAAGGTGGTGACACACCTGCCATAAAGCACACCCTACACACCTGGCTAATAGTACATTAACCAGAGCGAGATCCAACAACCCCTTAAAATTCTATGGGTAGTGGTTTCATCAGTTTATTTAGTAGCATAAGCACCCTACTGAGGCATAGGTGGTTTTTGACAAAGGCGGCTACGGTCTATGAAATTTATCGAACAACAACATCTATTCATGTTCTAAAGAGCTTATCCACCACTTGAGTAACCACCACCACCTGGGTCACCACCACATGCACCTAAGTAAGCACCACCAACCACCCTACTATTTTAAGGGTAGAGGGAGCATCAATAGTTTATGTAGTTTTAGATGCAGTAGTTGGTTATTCTATTTTAAATGCTATTGGTTTAGAAGTCAATGAAGCCGTTGGTGAAGCAAGTGATTATGCACCTGAAATCACCACCTAAGTAGTAGAGACAAAGGCGATATAGGCTACAATAGTGATAGTACCTCGATCCCTTCCATTTCGATAGCTAGATCTAGATAGAGACCCTTTTGCAGTAGCTCCTGACCCATTAGCAGTAAGATCCAAAGCTAGCAGCATTTTGAAAGCCATTAACCCACCTAGTTTAAGATCTTTCAGGGTCAGATTCAGTTCTAAGAGTGAGAGCAACAGTTTCTGTTTAAGGGGAAAAAGAATAGGTGGAACACATAGGGGCTAAAGCATAGGCTTATAAGTGACCTATCGGTATGGGCCTCACATCTCGATCTATAAGAAACCATGCCTAACTTTTATGTACTGTGATACATGGGTGTGTAGTCCTGGGGTATCTATATCCTAGGTGTAGTAGTTATAGAGTGGGCTATGTATTATCACTATGGATTCGCCGGATGCCTATCAGGTCCTTCCCTAGCGCACGTATAGCACCAAAGATGGCCAATATGGACTCCCATGGGTGGAACTGGAGTGGGAAATTTAGTGATATCATTTAGCCGGCCTTTCTAAGCTCTATTCAATCCCTAGATCCCACCTGAAGTGACCAATGCCTCTTCCCTTAATGTTTTCACTATCTATGCCTCTATGAGATCCATGGGGTCAAGGTAAACGACTCACTCTAGATCATGAAACTTTGGATCTTCACCCAGAATCGGATTCCCCTACTATTGTGTGGCAAGGGCATTAGCCTTCATTGCGTGTTTATCCCGTACTCTAGTGAGTTCTGCCTTAAGTTCTTCAACCCTTGTATTTGCGGGTAATGGTTCTCTTTCCACTGATGTTTGTGCTATGGCTACTTTCGAATCAACTAAGTCCACTAGCATGAGACCTATATCTATTTATGGATTTTGATCTACTTCTAAAACTACTTATCCACTCCTCAATAAGAAACTAGATAGTTGGCACATTAACAGGTTCTGGGTTTCATTCTGTCTCTACACCTGGAGGCTAGAATCACCTGTTCAGGGTCAACTGCTGAGTCAACAATCAGAGGATCTGTAGTCTCTGCTATTGATGTTGCTTAGTATACTCAATTAACAAGTTATGCTTTCAACCTTGCCCTAGCTACCTTTGTGTAGACTTCTATTGCAGGTGTTGGATCAATAGGTTCAACTTAAACTGGGACTGGCAGGGATGTTGGGCAAGGTGTTGCTAGTGCGAGATCTACTATTCTTGGACCTACTGCTTGTGCATCTTTAGTACCTATCTCTACTACTAGTGGATCAACTTCTGACTAAGGCTACTGGCTCTACTATTGGTGCCATTGGTGGTGCTTACCTTGCTCTTTCTATCTTTGTCTCTGCTTCTAAGATCAGATCACTAGCTAGTGCCTGCCTCTTCCTTTGCTTCTATGGGTACCCCCACCGAGATGACTTTGATGCCTTTACCCTTGCTTCTAGCTTTGCTTATTCCACTGAATCTCTTGCTACCTTTGTACCCAAAACTGTGCCTATTTTCTATGCTACTAGGTTTCGATCTTGAACTTAAAATGGAACTACAAGCTCTCGATCTAGGGCAAGGGTGGTTTATCTTGATCTAGTCCATGAACCAGTTTTTGCTCCTTTTGTTGGCCTTGAAGCTGTCCCCATTCTACCACATTTCCATTTCTAGATTCAATTCCATAGCGCACATTCCTTCCAGTCCAATATCCAATTTTTGAATCTAATCCTGATGCAGATCATCCACCTACGGGTCCCATTGATGACCCATTTTCTTTAGACCCAACTTATTTGGCTCTTCCAAAATTGGGTAGATAGAGACTTTCCCCACCACCCTTTGGGTAAAAATTCCTTAACCCCAAAGAGCGAGTGGACCTCTATAACAATCAATTAACGTGTCAACCTACAATTCCCTATAGAAAGATGCCAACCCTGACGCCCTAGAATAGTAGGGTACAATTGAACCTTAACATTGGTTGAGAGAAGAATAGAGCCATTTTAGCAAGGGAATTTTATTGGGTTTTCTATTCTGTAAGTGAATGGGGTTATATGGAACACTATCTCTTGGACCTGGACCTTCAGAAAAGAATTGGAACTGGCCTTCTATATGAGCACATTGGAAACAAACCCATCTTGAGAATACCTAGCTACTCCCAATTTTTATTTGTAGGGAGGGATGGTATCCTAGTATATGGCTCTTGTTGTATTCATAGTAACTGGTGCTTGGGATAGGGACCTTGGCACATAGGAAGGAAAACACAGTTTCGGTTAGGTCCAATTAGTCATAACTAAGCTAGATGAAACACCAACTACTTTCCCTAATGACAGATATAGTTATTCTATTGATACATAAAGGCGGTGGCAACCTTTCATGTGCTTTCCTTTTCTAGACGTCTATAGTCCATCCCCTCTCTCTCCTTATGCATCACCCCTATTTCTTAGTAAGCTAAGGGACATTGACCTTTGAAATAGTTAGGGCTCTCTTTGCACATCTATACAATAGCCGAAAGCTAGTTCATAGCTTGGCTATGTGCTATCGATGATTGGTGTGTGAAAGATTGTCTGTCAGTTAAGTTCTAGGGCTAGCTTCATCTTGAGATAGCTCAGTATTTCATTAGCTAGCTTCACCTTTCCTTTTCCTTTTCCTTTGGTGGTGGGATGGCCCCTACCCTTTGGGACTGACCTGGGGGGGTGGGAGGCTATAGAGTTGATAGCCTTTGGCACTGACCATATTGCCTTTGGTGGGGTTGAACCGACCTAAGTAGGGCTAGGTCAGTCCCAAAGCAAGGCTGGGTCAGTCCAACCCCACCATCCCATTCATCTTAGGTAAGGGTGGGTGCGAAGCATGCAAGCAGCCTTAGGTTGGAGGCTATAGTATTTTCTAGAGGGGCCAGATCCAATAAGTGGTTTAAGATTGAGCTTCCTTCTCCAAGCCTGTAGTTTTTTTAGGAATTCCAGCAGATCCATCCCTTTATCATAGCGGGTCGGGTAGCTGCCCACCGCCTATGAACTTCTTGTATCTCTCTCCCTCCCCCGATTCAATCTCCTTCCTTCCATCCTCTACTGCTCCAATTATATAAAAGAAGGGGCTCAAGGGGAAGGATTCTTTTCTCAGTGGGTGAACCCCATATATAGATAGGGGCCCAACTTCACCCCCCACCTCCCCTTCTATATAGTTCTCCCTCCCAACTATAGCCACCCACCCACCCCTATAACAATCACCCTCCCACTCATCCTTGAAAGGGCCTCCCACCCAACTATAGTTGGGGGGAAACTTATCATGAAATTAGGTCCATGCACCTAAAGCAAATAAACATTTCAACAAATCGAAACCCTCATCTTCACTTTGTTTAGAAGAGTATCTCTGCTAGCAAGCAAGGTCGATTGTTCACGCCCTCGTGTTGATTGGTGCATTGAAGCTCGTAAGGGACTTCCTTTTCAATCCAGTGACGACCCACTCCTTTATAGCTAGTGTCGATTCGAAACTGTGAAATCTCTAGCACAGATTCTATTTATGTTCCTCTCTCCAATTGAATGGATGATGGAACAAACAACTCTTAACTGGCACCTGTGGGGTGAAAGCAGGACATTTGCATAAGTATTTTAGGCAATAATTAATGAAGGAATCATGATCCACCCTAAAGCTTATAAAGTCCCACCTATGGGATTGAGCTTGAAATGATAAGTCTTGAAGCACTGGATAGGGACGAACGAATCGATGTACCAGAAGAAAACAAACAAAGTGCCCTACTTTTCTATAGGCATCGCCATGTTTTCAATGCTACCTGAAGGCCCTCGCTTTGGGAGGGGAGACTCCAAAGTCTATTATCTATGTAATATGATTAGGAAAAAATCCACACATAAGTGTCGGGATAGGGTTGGTCTGAAGGAAGTAATGAGACCTGCTTCCATAGTTGCTGGGGGTATAGTTGTAAAGGATCATGTTTAGAAGTGACAAAAAACTATAGTAGCTTCCCCCCACCTTGCTTGGGCTTCCCACTACTGGCAGGAAGAGAGGGTGTTCCGTTCACTCCTCCCACCCACCCCAATCAATTGATTGATATAATCAAAAGCTATGGTGTTGGTTCGGTTCTGCCAATCTCAGGGTTCAATCCCCTCTGCCCATTAATAAGATGTGATCAATCCTGTTAATAACATGTGGTGGAAAAAGGATGGTTTTAGGACTTTTGAAATCACTCAATGGAAGGATGAGCGAGAAGGGAAGGGAAAGTAGTCAATGGAGGCATTGGACAGAGCAGTGGGGGGGCATATGATTAATCAAGATCCAAAGTGAGAGCAACTATATCCTGGGGGTGAAGGCTTCCACTTGGGGCACCGAGGGTGAGGGAAGGAAAGGCTTTACAGGGGGTGTAACAGGATGGCTGCCCCGGTATGGAAGGAATCAAAGACATCTTTGATATCGATATTGATATGGAATAGTGGGGGTGTGGGATGGGCCTCCCACCCACCCTGCTGATGCTGCTACCAAAGTTATGGACCCCGCCCGATGCTACTACCGAAGCTATGGACCTTGCCCGATGCTACTATTGAAACTATGGACGTTTCCAATGCTGGTGTTGAAGCTATGGATGTTTCTAGTGCTGGTGTTGCGCTAGCGAAGCAAACTACAAGAGCTACTAGTGCTAGTGGTGGTGCTAATGCCATTGATGCCACTAGTGATGGTGCTAGTTTCGGTAGTGGAGGTGGTAGTGGGTAAGCTAATGCTACTACTAATGCTATGTATCAAAGGGGGGTGGGAAACTATAGTTGATCTAGAAATGGAACTGTGACAACTAGGTATGGACCTGCTTCTGCCTCCTATGCTACTAGGTATAGTTCGAGAGATGCTTATGATGTTGCTCCATATATAGTAGGTGGGTATTTTGTGCCCAACTATAGTTCCTCCCACCCACCAACCTCGCCCCCCCTTCAAGGAGGGCCCTTCGGGACCAACCTATTTTCCTTTTCGTGGGAGGATATAGAGATGGCAGGCCTCCTATATCCCCCCACAATAATAATCTACTGACTACCAGCCGCCCCCTAGGAGGAAGATTAGTTGGCAGGGCTTCACCAAAACTATAGTTTCCCACCCCCTTATAGTTTTTTCCCAGTGGGGTTGGCCTCGGGTGGGGGGCAATAGGAGTTGGGCATGTTATGTATAGAATCTGGCCTGTAGTATATAATCACACACTACCATACTTGCCTTAGGTAAACTATCTTTCTAGACCCGATAGTTGTCGCTTCTAGTTTCAAAATGTAGATCAACCTTTCTTAAGGAAGGGAGGTTATTCAATGAGAAAGCAGTTCCTCTCATGTTCCTTCCGAGTTAGCCGACTTCTATATCCTCCTAGGTTCCCACTCCTAGATTAGTTGGGTTTCCTGTTCTCCTCCCACACCCCCAGGATGACTATCCAATATTGATTGTTCAGTTCCTTCGTTTAGCTCCTCTCGAATTGTTCAATTGTTCTTTCTTGCCTGCCTTGAGCCCATCCTCATTGAGTGAACTTCTTCTCCCAACCAGGGGTGTAACTAGGGGTGAGATGTTCTTTCCCAGCCTAACTGACCTTGCTAGAAATAATGAGTTCAACAACTATAAACGTGATATAGTTGGATGGGACTCCACTGGGGGTGCGTGAGGATGGAAGAGTTACCACCATCAGAAATTAGATCCTATAGGAAGGTAATGGGAGGACAAGTTGTGGTGAAGTAGATAGTTAGAGGCTGAGCTCCTACCCCTACCCCGTTTGAGAGTTGAGAGAGCCTTTTTCTCAATTCATTGATCTAGACCTATATAATATGTTCCCACCCAACCCTATATATAGTTTAGTTTTAGGATTATAGCGGTTCTTCTCATCCCACCCAACTCTATCGATTCCCCCCCACCCTCACCTTCCCCTTACTATTCTATGGCATTCAGGAGAGAAATAATCAAATCTATCTCCCCCCACCCACCCAACTATCATTCACATGAACACCCAACCCCTTTCTTAGTTGCCCAGCTGTATATAGTATAGTGGGTCATCGGTCAATTCACCATAGCTCTGCCTGGGAGGCCTATCTAGCATATCCATATATGGGGATGAATGGTTGTTATGGCTATAGCTCTGCTCGGTTATAGTTATAGCTTTTCCCGGGAGGCCTATCTAGCCTATCTATTTATGGGGCATTTGATCAACCAACCTTGTCCAACCAACCAACCAACTATTATATCACATATATAATACAATTCTATCCCAACCTCTAATCTATTCTATATGGAATAGAGTGGAGTGGAGATAGGGAGGGGCCCTCTAGGTAGATAGGGATTTATTCTCTCTCCCAGAACTGGGGGGGGAGGAATAGTGACGTTGTGGGGAGGGAGGGAATTTTAGTTCGGCCTACTATACTATATACAGCTGGGGGAGCCCCTATCTATACCCAATCTAGATCCAAATATACTATGGGGTGGGAGGTGGGCCCCCTATATATGGTGCTCTCTCTTGGAACTTAACCCCCCACCCAATAGTTCCAGAGGGTTGGGAATTTTGGTCGGTCTACCCTACTATATATAGCTTGGGGAGAGGGTGGCTTGACACTCCCCTGATGTAGTTCATGATATGACTGATGACTGATGATGGATCAAAGTGGTAGTTGTCAATAATAGCCAACTATAGTCTCCCACCCAACCCAAATTTTATAGTTCTAAGGTGGGAGGAAGGTTAGGGTTGGTGTTGGAGGAAGGTTGTGCTATTTTCCTTTGACTTGACACCTACTAATTGATCTCCCTTGGTTTGAGCTGACTTTAGTTGGGATTTCTTCAGTGTAAGCTCCATTCGACATGATAGTTAGTTTCCCCAAAGCCCCTCCTCAACTACGGAGCCCCCGCTTTCACAATAATCCCCACCCAACACCATAATCTACAATATTGAAGGGGGTGTGGGGGCCTCCCACCCACCCCAGGGGCCCAACCCCTTATCTCTCTATTCTATGGGGGCCCTATCTAGATATGGGTCGCTCAACCAAAAACTCTCTCTAGTCAGGGGCAGTTGATGGCATGCATCTAGAGTCTAGTCTAGTATAGGCTCCCTTTATCTATATAGGTGCCCTAGATAGATAAGATGTATAGGAAGGGGGGAGGGGGCCACCCAGATCTGATTTCTCTAGATGGGGATGGGGCCATCTATCTCTCTATATAGTCGAGGATAGGGAGAGACTCGCGCCTGCCTAAGATTAGGCTACAACATTTATGCTTGGGAGGCTGAGGCCATGGATAGCCACATAGAGATAGGGGGCCCGAGGTTTCTAGGAAAACCCTCGGAGGGGGAGTATCCATAGTCTAGTCCAGTCTAGTCTAGTCTAGTTAGGGTGACAACTATAGTTCTGGTTCTAGTTGGTGGGTGGGAGAGGACTTTAATTGGAGGAGGCCCGACTATATGGATAAACGTCATACCTCAAACCTCAATATCATTTGGTCACTCCCAGTTCAATCTATATAGAGGGAGGGGAGGGCCCAACTGGTTCCCATTAGGCCTGACGGTTCGACTATATGGTATAGGGGATTGGTGGGCCAACTAAAATATAGTCGAGGGTGGCTAGGTGATAGTTGGTAGTCCCTATCCCTAGATCTGAGATCACACCCATATATCCATAGAGGAGAGGGCGTCGAGCACCAGATCATCCATCATCCATCATCGGTCCAAGCCTACATATTCGTATTCATAATAGTGCTTGACCGACATTCCCAGGGGCCACTCAAGAGATTAGTTAGTTAGATAGTTTACTATCCTCCCTGAACTAACTCAAGTGAGTTAGAGGTTCATACTTACTTGGTCATTCCTTCATTCCTGGAAATTCAACATTCCCCATATAGATAGAGGGGGTTCAACAATTCAATAGGAGGAACCACAACCCCTATCTCTATATATGACCGCATACCATTCAATAGGTGATAGGTTCCAAATCCTTGTGATTCAATAGGTTTTAGAGCTCATTCTGGTGATCAATCAGTGCAAAAGAAAGAATCTCTTGGGATTTCTCCCAAGGGGACTGTTTAGGGGACTGTCTATAGTCTAGTCATGCCCCCTAGGGGGCCGACAACATTTATGTATGCTTTCCGAGCTTCCATATATAGCCAGTTGAGTCGATGCGTTCCACCCATTTCCATCTCGGGAGGGAGCCGAAGATCTCTCGCATACAAAATGAATGATTGATAATGAATCAACTCGACAAATGATTGATCCTCATTTTCTGATACAGTGGGAATTGAACTATAGTCAGTCATCTATAGTCTTCTCCTCTCTTTCGATATAGTAGGCATTGAACCATAGAGAGATGGGTTTCTTGAGCCCATTGCACCACTAAGGTTCATTGCTCTCTACCCAGCGCATAAATGAAATGCTCTAGGCACCTATAGACCAAACTATACTATGAATAGTAAGTGGCGGTCGCCAACTAGAATTGTTGGGTCCCATAGAGAGTAAAGAGAGGGGGTTGAGTGCCATTGTATCTATTGCTTATATCGAGATGGCCCTCAAGTTAAGATCAGATTAGATAGGATGAGATAAGATAGTTTAGGGGTGGAGGATTCCCCCTTATATCCATATAGAGGGAATAGAGTTGGACCCCTATCTACCTTCTCTATGTGTGGGCGGCCCTCGCCCCTATACATCTTATCTATCCGGGTCCCCCTATCTATATATGGCATCCACCCCCACACATATAGAGAGAGGGAGTCGAGCATATCATCCAGGGATTTTCTCTATGTGTGGGGTTGGGTGGGGGCCATAGGCCTCCCACCAAATTTCAACAACAATAATCTAGGGGGGCAGATAGGGGGGATCCCACCCGACCTCCCACCAAATTTCTATTCCTCCCACCTGATTCCCTAGCCCTATTCTACCTATCTGCCCCATTGGCTACTCCTGTAGAGTTAGAGGGGGCCGAGGATGCACCCATTCCTATTAGGTAGAGAATCAGGGGAGTATAGAGTTCAAGGCCACTCACATCTTAGTTCTTAGTCAGGGGAGCAACCTTCCAGATATAATTACCTGCATCTCCAGTCTATATTCAATTCATTGGAGCAACCCACCGCATATAACGTCTCTAGTCCTTAGTCAGGGGAGTAACCTTCCAGATATAGTTACCTGCATACTTAGTCAGTCTTTTGTCAAAGATGTACCCATTCATATGACAATTTCTTTAGTTAGGGGCACAAACATCTTACCTGCATGGTTCAGTCCTTGGTCAAGCATGCAACCATTCCCCACTTCAACGTTTGGTTCATCTATGAGCATGAGGGAAATCAATAACTACACCTACCAAGTACTCCCATCTACCTCTCTGATGGACATACAAATCTCTTTCTACCTACTCTCTACTTGTGTCCTAAGATATAGATATAGGACCCCCCGTGGCCAATTAGCCGATATAGACTAACCCCACCCCCTCAGATCATCGAAAGTAGATCCATTCACAAATAAGGATGGGAAGCAATTCAATTGCTCAGACCTCCTTTCGCTTGAATGCGAATGCCGAAAATAGAATAGAGGGCAATAAGAATGGAAAGGAATGATATTACATCAGTAGATTAGTTGGTGCCTTCCATTGGGAAGTGTGGGTTTGATTCCCACCTAATCCGCCAACCTATTCTCTAAACACTTGAATCAAAAGTTGCGGTAGCTCGAATCAATATATAACATGGCAGGGTGGGTGGTCGACACTAGAATCCTTGTGGGGAGTTCCAATATAGTTCCCACCCAATGGCTACCGGGATGGGGGGGAATAGTTGTTGTGGGTGGGTGGGAGGATATAGTGTCATTTGCCCTAAAATTCCTTATAGTCCCCCCCATGTGGGTGGGGATTATAGTTGGAAGAAATTTCAAACCCAACCACTAGAATTCCCCCCAACCCTAAGTAACCCATTAGGGGGGGTGGCGAAAGGCTATAGAGTTTCCTACCTTCGATAGCCTAAGGCCAATATGGTCGGCTACCGAAGGCAGGCCCTTGGGACCCAGGGGGTGGGTGATATAGGGGCCCTTGGGACCACCCTATTTTCCAATGCAGGTGGGTGGATATAGATGGCATGGATCAGAGGAGAGAGCTAACTCTATACTAGAGCTGAATGGAGAGTAGGTACAATGCACTTTTCTCACTGATAGAAAGTAGTACAGTGATCCCAACATCAATAGGTAGTTTCCCCAGTGATTATGGTTGTGATAAGTAGGTTGTTAGAAGTAGGTTGGTCGATAAGAAGTAGGTTGGTTTCGTCCCCTGAGGCCAATATCGCTCGGCTATCTCCCCCACCCACCCATTGAATTTCCAAGGTAATTCTCTAATCCTCTACCTTGGCTGAATCCACCACTCGTTAGATGTGGGGGATTGAATAGGTCAAGGTAATTATCCCAAATTTTCTAATCCTACTGCTTTAGCCAACCACTCATCATCCTACTATCTTTTGCCAGGGGAGTTTCAGGTGTGCTTGAGGACTATTGGGAGGATATTCTAGTAGTTGGTGGGAGGAAGGGTTGGGACATAGTTCAAGTGGTGGGTGGGAGGACTTCTCCTCTAGCCTTAGTTCTACCCACCCCTTTAACTAATCCTACTACTCTAGTTCCACTCACTTATCATCTTTCCACCCACACTACTAATCTAGTTGTTCTTCTTCCCAAACTAATATACATCCTAATTTCCAATGCAAAGGGGTGGATAGTTCATTCAACAACTAGATTAGTGGTCTCCCAACCCATAATCACTCAAGAACTATCCACCACAACTAATACTCCACCTAGAGTATTGACCAACAACTACCCTATGCACTCTACTACTCAACTTCAGGGAGTCAACCCCACTCTACTCCAACCACTACTTTTGGCAGGGGAGATAACTTGATATGGTATGACATGGGCCCCATATCTACCCATGGGGCCCTTCGAGAACAGGGTTTACCATATGTCCAAGCTACCTATTATACCCTTCCCTCTAGATCGGGATCATGTGCCCGCCCCAAGAATATTGTCCATAGTGGGAACCCCGGTTAGGGGGCTATCACTATAGATTTATTCTTGAGGCGTGGGTCCCTTGACTCAACTGAGGCATATCTATATAATCCCACGAAAAGGTGAATAGGCCGGTCCTATATGAAGGCCCCTCCCTGAAATATATCCTCCCACTCGACCCTTTGGGACCAACCTATTCATCTTATGGTTGGTGGGGTTTGCGGTCTTGAAGCAGGGCTGGTTGAAAACCAATGGAAAATAGGAAACTTGGGTCTAATCCAACTAGATCTAGTATAACCATTATTTCTCTAATGATAAACAATAACTGGTTAGAGAGGCCGCGACAGAACTATCCTTAGCCCTATAAGAAAAATGAGGAGTCAACTATATAAAAAAGGGCACTCTATGGAAACTATATAAATGCCCCTCACCTAGAGCCCATCTCTATATTCACCCACCCCCCCTTGGTGGGGTTCATCCCCCACCCATTGGGGGGGAGGGATCTTAAGTTCATTATCCTGCTAGAATAATTGCCCCATACAAAAATTAGGAGGGCCCTCCTTTCCTTCTTTATGTTCAGGAGGCAAGCAACTAATCTACTACATGAAACAATACCTAGGGGAAACAACGAACTACAGGAGGGGGCTACCTACCAATTAGATAGAGATAAAAGGGCTCTCTGGTGTGGCATCAAACTAGAACTATATACATCATATGTCGAGGTTGAAAGGTCGGTTGTCCAGTTCTAAGAGAAAATTCCCTAAGGCAAATAGGGTTGGTGCGAAGCATGCAAGGGGGGGTGGGGGTTCTTTTCGTCCAAACAAAGTGTTGTTGGGGTGGGGCCCCCTACCTTTATAGTTCAACTAGAAAAGATACAAATGTATCGTTGCCCTTAAGGTTAGGTGCTATTTTTATACACCCGGGGGCTCATGTTTTAACAAATAATAGGGACCGGGAAGAACCAACACTGGTCAACCAATCATCGAAGGAGCTGAGCTAATGGTGGAGATATCCATGGTTGGTCTTCATTGGGGGTCTCCTTTTAGGCAGGAAGAGGAGTAATGAAAGTCCTCGAGTTATATTAATTTGGTGAGGAACTATATTATCCTCAGAAGGTTTTGAATCACTTGAGGGATAGACTAGCATGGGAAACCCCAGATCCCTCTATGCTTGAGTGTTGTACTGGTTGGGACCCTCAGCTATGAGACCGACCCAGCAACAACCAAAGATGTATTGGGGATCCTACTCCTGAGGATTTGGTGGAAGGTTGGTTTGGGTGGGGGGGGATTATAGAGTAGGGTAGATGGATACCTGGGAAACAAGGATGATAAAACAGGTATTGATTACCCTATAGATAGTGGGGGAGATGTATTCTTGAACCGCCGATGGATCAAATTAAGTGCTCTCACTAGAATTCCCACCCAACAACAACCCCATAGAATAGTAGGGGCCTCCCACTTGCAGTAGCCATCGATGATGTATCACCCGGATATGTGATATACCCGATAGTGAATAGGGAGGACCCCGGGGAGGTCAGTCGATGATCCATGTTTTTGAGCAAACCTGTGAGCTCGTCTGGGTGGGTGGGAGGCAATGCCATATCCCACGTTGAATAATACATTGAAAGGTTCTTGTTATCTCTCATTGACTCTGACTCCTCTTTATTCTACTATTCTTCCTTCGTTTGTTTCACCTATTTGATCTCGTTTCTTACCTTTCCCCCTGCAAGCAGGGGCACCCTACCTTTCTATAGTGGGGCCCTCCTGACCAATAGGAGAGGGGGAGGGCACCCCTATCTATAGTAGGGTGATCAGAGATAGTTGTCTAATAGGGGAGCCCCTTCGGGGCATTGGATGTATCATCAGGGTCGAATCGTTCAGTTGTAGAGAATAGATCCCTTCCCCGGTCCATCCAATCAATGGGGTAGGCAGGTACTATGGATCCTCTAACTCCCAATCAGGATTTCCTTTACTCATTGAACAAAGCGATGATGAGGGATAACCTTGTGTTGGGTCTCACCGGTGTTTCCTGTAGATTTCAATACGCTCTAAGATGGCCATCTGTCTCTTGTTCCCCCTAGGTGGGTAATCTGCTCCCCACCCTTTGCTGTGTCTGGCCCATCCCCTAGGCACCCTCAGAAGGTAGGGAGTGTTACAACATACAGTTGCAACTACGGTTGCAGGGTTTGGTGACCCAAAATGGACTCAGCTTCGCCTTTCTCACTCACTTTCGCTAGCGTTCCTCATCTATAAAAGCATCAGGCTCGCGAGGTGCCATGCTCTTGCAACATACTATGCTCCCCTTCTCTGTTCTCAAGGTAGGGTGGGTCCCATGATTATGGAAAACTATAGATAGTTGTATCCCTATAGGGTCATTTGTGTAGGCCGCCCTATCTAAACCAATCATCATATTGGTCCCTAAGCCCCATTGCTGGAAAGGCTTGGCTTTAGAACCGTACGTGAAGCTTCCACCTCATACATCTCCTCTCAGGATCAGAGATCTTAGTTGGCTCTAGGATACAGGGAGTCTGAGGATGTTGCATGCCCCCTTGATAAAATTTAAACGAGAAACAATTCCAATCAACCCACATAAAGAACTCCCTCCTACCCTACAACTAGAGTTCCCCGACCCCCCCCGAACCCGAGCTTTCTATGCTTTCAACCACACAAACTATAGAAAGAAAGAACTATAGTTGGGGATATAGATAGGCATGGAGTTTTGCTAAGCTTTCTTGCTTCCCTTCCAAGACCTTTGGTTGGGGAAAACTGAGGCCGAGCCTTGGCTTGCCAGATCCATGAGCCCTACAGGCATCTCATAAAATATGAGTTCCCGGCCTACCTATAGTTGAATCAAAGGGGCAATAGGCATGTCAGTGGTGGTGGGCATAGGGGTTACCTCTTGGGGAATGATGACATGAGTGATTGGCCTTCCCTCCTCATTCTATCGATTGGATGAGAGCACAAATCTAGGATATATGCAGGCCATCGAACCAGTCTGGGGAAAAACCACTGCTCAACTAGTCAATACCTGGCTTGATCTGATGCACTAACCATGCTAAGGCGAGAACAATTAAAATTGGGTTGCTAAACTCCTCCAACTAGCATGTACATAAATTAAATGTTTCAGATGATGTGGCAGAGCGAGGTTGAAGCCTCCTTTTCCCCACTCCCGGTGGGAGCGGGGGTTAGGTCCAGGTTTCTTTTGACCAACATAGAGCTACCCTTAGAATAGTAGGGCGGGTGGGTGGAAAGCAATAGTTTCGTGGCTCGCTCAGAAAATGTTGATAGGCTCACCCCATTATAACCTTCATCCTCCCACCCACCACTAGAATTCCCCCCACCTAGCTTTGAACCCACCGACCAAGGCTCTGCCACCATCTATAAGGCATATAGGGCAGTAGGCAGAGCAACTCTATAGCCTCCCACCCAAGGCCTATCCCTATACCTAATTAATCTACCCCCTGCAGGGAGGGCCCCCCCCGGTGGGGTTTGTGGTAGGCGAAGCCAAGGAATATATGGTTAGTCCCAAAGTCATATAGGTCCGTCCCAACCCCACTGACCTATATGACTTTGGGACCGACCAAGGCTCCTCAACCAAGAGTGGGAGGCTATAGAGTTGCTTCGCTACTTACCTGAGGCTTTTCCACCGACCATATATGCCTTAGAGCCCCCTATCTCCCACCCTCCCAAACGCAACCCCACCTAAGGCCTGCCTTCGACAGCCAACCATATTGGCCTTAGGTGCCAACACATGCCTTGGGTGGGGGGCAATAAGTTTAGGGCCTCCCAGCCACCCCGAACTGCCCTTCAGGACTAACCTATTCACCTCAAGGCAGAATTTAAGTGAAGCCCCTGGTGGCAAAGCTAGGGCGGTTAGAATCCAACACCAGCACAAACCCCTTTTTTGCTGCCCTAAGGCTTGCCTTCGGCAACTGACCATATTGACCTTAGGTGGGGTTGGATAGGACCAATGTGGGGGGGGGTGGGAGGCTATAGAGTTGGCGAATGAGTTGGTGGGTTAGGGGGACCTAAGGCCTGCCTTTTGTATCCGTTGGGTTTCCTTCGACTACCGAAGGTAGGCCTTAGGCTGCCAATGAAAGACAGGCAACACCAACCCCACCACCCTGCCCTTCGTGCAGGACTGACCTAAGGTGAGTATGGTCGGTCATGCATGAAGGGCTGGGTCGGTCCTGAAGGATCTTCCAGGTGGGTGCCAATAGGGAGGTCAGTGGGGTTTGCCTCAGGTTAGAATTTAGTGAAGTGCTGTGAAATTAGGATGATATAGAGATAGGCTTGAGAAAGAAGCCCTAGATGGTGGGTTTGTTTGCGGACCCCACTGATCCTTGGCCCCAACCCCACCGACCATACCTAGGACCCCACTAACCATACCCGCCTTAGTTCGGCGGGGTTGGGGCTTTGGGTGGTGGGGTCTTCCCTTGGAGAGAACTATTTTTCCTTCCAATGTCCCTCTATTCACGGTGAGAGGAACATTAGATACTGACCCCTATCCACCCTATCCAAACCGCCACTATTTGGAGTAGGGAATAAACTACACTATAAAAGGAGAGGGGAGTGGGGGTGGGTAGGGGGAATATCTATATTCTATATGTAATACAAATCTCTCCCATAAAGCAGATAGATCCGATCTATGATCTATCCATTAGTGCAAGCAATGGTCTACCCCCATCTCGACCAATGGATAGGGAGAGCAGTTTGAGAGAGAGGGGAAGACTACCTCCACTCATAAAGTTTCTTGGATCCGCCCCCCCATAGTTTCTATAGGCCTCAACCTTAGGCCCATAAATAGTAGGGGCCCCCTGCAGGGTGTAGGGGAATTCTAGCTATAGAAAGGGCCCATAGGGGTGCATGACCTTCGTACATAGCCTTGACCTCCCTGATTGGGTCAAGTGCTGGTCTGGTTGAGCCCGCCCCTCTCACCCCTCCTTTTATAGTGGGATAGGTGGACCTTCTATTCCTGGGTGGGGGAGAATTCTAGTAGCCCCCACCTTATTTTAAATAGATATAGATAAGGGTGCATAAATGTTACCTTTATCCGCCCCTAAATCCATGGATCGAGAACTATAATCCCCACCCTGCATTGGCATGCCTTCAGCGTTGACCATATTGGACTTTGGTGGGGTTGGCGGCCCCTTCTATCTCCCCCCACCCACCCAACTAGAATTCAGGTGGGTGGGAAACTATATTTTCAGGAGGAGATAGTAGGGGGACTCGAAATGTCTGGTGTTGAGTTGGGTGGGAATAGAAGGTCCACCTATCTTGTTGGAAAAGTAGGGGTGTCCAAATCTCTTGTGACGGGTGAAGAAGTATCAAATGCTAGGCGGTTTCTAGGTCCCCCACCCACCAGCTATATCCGATCAAAATGTTTGGGGACCTAGATAGATGGGCCCCTACCTATATGACTGGTAGTCTAGGTGACAAGTGCTTAACATGGGCACAAGCAGGGCTCTATTAAGGGGGTGCTATACTATAGTAGTTCACATAGGTGGTCAGAGTAATAGATGTACTTTGAATCAAACAACTAGCCCAGTATCGACTGGATCTCAACTGATAGCTTGGTTGAGGTATTAAAAATATGAAAACCCCCCACCCCTTTCTATAGTTGATAGTAGGGGGTCGAGGGAAAACCCAACTAGATAGGATGCAGGTCTCCTTATGGCAAGGTGGAGCTACTGCCCTATACTATGGGCTATACTATGGGCTTTAGTTAGAAGAAAAGCTATGGGGAAGAAGAATTCGCCTTAGCATCTGTGCTGACACAAAAGAAAGAATCATGGGCCCCCATTAGCTTCATCCTCCCACCCAAGGCCTATCCCTATATCCTCCCACCCCTCCCAGGGGGGTTGGTGGGGGGGGGGCAATTCGAATCACCCCCACCCCTACTCTATAATGTTCCTCCCACTCGGGGAAAACTATCTAGAGTAGGGGGCGAGAGTCGTTGGATAGATCAGAAGCCCCTACCTTTCGGTGTCTGTCAACTAGTAATTAATTGGGATATCTGCCAATGGGAGAGGTGAAGCCGTGGATCTTCACTTGTCATTTTGGGGCCTCTTCCTCGAATAAATGGTGAACCGAGGGGACCGATGCCCACCCAAGCTATAGAGGAATGAAACCCGACCAACCCTAAGGCAAATATGGTCGATGTGAATCACAAGGGGCACCCCCCACCCAATGAACTAAGATGCCCGGGTGCACGGAGGGCAACGACTAATTCCCCAGGGCCCTATCTCTTAGGCCCTTGTCATATAGTAGGGGTCCTCCCCCCTTAGGCCCCCTATAATCCCCCCACTTAATTAATTAGCCTACTAGCATAAGGTGGGAACTATAGGGTTCTGGTTCTAATAGTGGAGGTATATGCCATTGAAGGTGCCTCGATGCAGGGTGGATAGCCATTTGGAAAATCTCCTCCCACCCATTATCCTATATCCACGCACCCAATTATATCCCCTCCCAAGGCAGACCCCACCAGTAATTAATTAATAAATTAATTTAGGATTAATGTTCTTGCTAGAGTAGGAGAGGCGACGAATACTCTAGGATAAGCTAGCCCATAGAATAGTAGGGGCTCTCCCACCCAAGAATCATAGTTCCCAGTGAGGTTGGGATAGACCCCACCAACCAAAGGCAAGTATGGTCGGTGGGTAAGGCCTACCTTCGACAGCTGACCATATTGGCCTTAGGCTGTTGATGAAAGGTAGGCCTTAGGTGAGCGAAGCTCTGGTGGGGTCCACCTTGGGTAGGGGGTTTTGGGTGGGTGGGACCTACCTATAGTGTTACGTATAGAATTGGGCATGTTATGTATAGAACTAAATGGCAAGATTTCATTGGAGAAGGAAGAGTATACCAGTTTCAAATAGTTACTCAAAGAGTCTACTAATAGTTGTTACTCGAAGAGTATACTCAAAGATTCTATATGTAACATGCCAGGTCAGGTGGGGCCTGGGAAGATATAGTTGGTGGGTGGGAGGAGATAGACTGGGATATCCCCAGAATGCGTATCTCTCATTGAATCGACTAGACCCATAGATATGGATTGATCATGGAACAATGGAATGAGAATTTTTGACCACTATAAAAGCCTCCCACCCTACAACCCCAAGGGAAGGAGTGAGAGAAGGGAGTGGGATTGAACTGACCAGATTGATCAGACACTTGATCTCTTACTGTCGGCTCTCCCGCCTCTATCATCATGAATCCAATCGATGGCTGGATGAGGAAGAGCACTTGATCGACCATCGCATTGAGGATGTACCGAAATGGTTGGAAGGGGACAATGCCAGCTCTTGGTTTGATTCCCTCTCCCATAGCAAGCAATCTACTGTTCATTCCATCCACCACCCCCTGATCCACCATCGGGTCCTTCTACGGGATAGATGGTTGGGTGGAGGAATCTCAACATTGAAATAAATAGGGGTATGCTAAACAACTATCTGTGTCGAGTCAGTCTCTCATCCCTTGCCTCTTCCGTGAAGTGGCGGGGAAAGAAACAAAGATTGGTTCAACAGGTAGTGCAGAGTGATGGCCAAGATAATCCTATCTATTAGTGGTTGGGCCCGATGTGCCAACTATAATTCGGGATGCAAGGTGGGAAACTATAGTTTGGTTGATGCCATTAACCCCTACTATTCGCCAGTGCAATGACCCCTACAATAATCTACCTCCTTACTCTAATAGGCTTTGCCTTCGGCACTGACCATATGGCCTTAGGGGGGGTGAAGGGCAGCTACTATTCTAATTAACTCACCTTCTAGCCCCTTCTAATTACCTTCAAATAGTAGGGCCTTATCCTCTCATCCATTCGGAAGTGCCTTGCGGGTTTAGTTGGTTAATGATCCAATCTCGTTTATGCCTTTGCACCATAATTGGAAGGAATTGAGTTGGAACACACGCCAGCTGAATTTCGAGCGGAAGTCAACCCCCTAGCGAATAGTAGGGATGACACCCCTTAGAATAGTAGGGCACAAGTGGATTCTCCACCCAACCTCTCAACATTTGGCTGGCAGAAAGAGGGGGGTGGGTGACTATGCCCCCCTCCCAACCCCACAGGCATATAGAATCAAGAAAAACTATCTTTCAAACTTAATATGCAACCCTTGCTCCTGTTTCTATGCAGAAATGGATCTGTATCCACCATTGGTAGTGAGACTAAAACTAGTTAAGCTGCTACTAAAGCTTCTAGGTCTTTATCTGGAAATGGAACTGCGTCTAGATATGTGTCTGGTTCTGCTACTGAATCTACTACTAGCTCTACTACTGGCTTTGCTGTTATTCATCAGATCTACTTTTGTTGGACCCAAAAATACTACAACTATAGTTGTGCTGGACCGACAGGATCAATAGCTACCTGAGAGAATCGTAGGGTTAATTAATCAGCTCATAACTTAACCTTGCACCCCCCCAAAAATAATAGTTATCTACCGACTACCTAGCCAAATGGTAGGGGCCCGATGAACCATCCCAACGGGGTGGTTCATCAGGAGGAGATAGTTGGGAGGTACTATAGTTGGGTGGGAATTATGGTTTGAAGAATTGAACTAAGAAGAATATGGTCAGTGTAAAGCACAAGGGGGGTCACTTTTGAGGGGCAGCAGGGAACTTAGGAGGACTTAAAATTGTTCACGATCAAAATGATCAATGGAGAGATGGTTCGATCTATTATTCCCCCCCACCCCAATTGACATTGGGTCACGACTAATCTACCTCTTGATTAATCAATTCCCCCCCCACCTTTCTATAGTTTTCTAAGGATGCATTGATTTTGAAGAAACTAAACTATAGTTTCCCACCTTGCTTACCCAAATAAACTATTGTTTCCACCCCAATCCATAGAATTTTAGGGTGCTTGCTAACATACATCCATAGAATTTTACGGTGACTGCTAGTTTAGTTATTATGTGAATTAATAAACCTTCCAGTCCCTTAAGCACTTCAAACTATAATGGGGGGGTGTGGGGTGGCCCTCCCTATAGGGGGTAGATTAATTGATGGTAGGCCTGCCTTAGTTGAAAGGAAAGTGGCATTAATCCTAAGGAGGTAGATTATTGTTGATACGCCTCAGGTCAGTCCCGAAGGGTGGGTGGGAGCCCCTACTATTTGAAGCAGTTTCGAGAGGGAGAATATAGTTCCCAATAGCCGTTTCGATGAACGGGTTGGGTGGGAATAGAAGGTACCCTACTTGAACATGCTTAGAGACGTATTACCTTCCCAATGCAGACCCACCCATGGTTTTTAGATAATAGAAAAGGGGCTGCCTAGAAAGTAGTAGGGCTGAGGTGGGTGGGAGGAGATAGTGGGGGGACTTGACCAAGAGCTGAGAATGCAGGAGATTGTCTAGAGGACATGCTTGCTTCAGAACGAGGAGTTGGAATCACCTATCAATGATATTACTACTATAAGATACTTCATTCTATGACCTTCCTTCTTGGCAAGTTGAGAAAGTCGAGCTAAGTCTGAGATTGGACTGATACTTTCTTTCTCGATTTCTTGCCTTGGGGATCGAAATTGATAGCTTCTTTTCCATGCCCTTATTCTCTCGTATTCATATCACTAGTTGGATCAACGGCCCCATCTATCCTCTCACCCACCCCTAGGTCGACTCCTCATCACTCGATGGCCCCTACTATTCTATGGTTTCTTCTATGGTTTTTCCCAGGTGCCTTTGTCTGTAATTCTAGGTTTTGTTTCCAAGGTTCCCATCATAACTATAGTCAATTGGAATAATGTTCATTTTATGCTATGTTTCGGTCTGGGTTGTAGGTCTATTACGTACATATATGGTAGCTACAAGTTTTTCCTGCATGTCTGCCCTTGCCCCCTTATAGATAGTAGGGGCAGCTCTACCATCATGCATCTTGTCTTTAAAAACTACCATGGTGCAGCTTTTCCATTGTACAGCTTGTCCTCTGCCTTAGTGCAGTCCCTTGTGAAAAAACTACAGCTTGTCCTTTGCCCCTGGGGCAACTCTGCCATAGTGCAGCTTGTCTTGTTCCTTCAGGCATCGCCCTATGAAAACTATAGGAAGTAAGGTTCCAGTATGTATTGAAGCATAACTTCCTACTTTGCAGCAAGGGTTTCTAAGAGAACGAAAGACTTAGGTAACGTACTTAGTCCCTACAGATGGCCCTACCTCCCTACTCGAGTGTTTTGTTGCAATAGGTCTGAAAGCACCCTATGGGGTGGGTGGGAGGAGGAAAGGTATATGAACCCTACCTCGGTCTGTCATGTTTCTCTAGGTGTAGGTATATGGGTAGGAGTGCTGTTAGTCTCAGTTATCCATTATAATCTTGCTTGTTTGTTGGGGTTCAAACCAGTAGAACAAAGTGAAATCTATACGTGACATCACCATGAGTGGCTAATCTCGATGAAGCAATTGGATGAAACTACTACGTAACATCACCATGAGGTCATGTTATGTATTGATTTCAAAGCCCTTGGTTGTCCTAACCTTCCCATCTTTTCTTCCTCCTTCCCCCACCCCTTTCCCAACCGTTATTCTACCTGACCTTGAAAGCCCAGATAGCCTTCGGCGCCGATCATATTAGCCTTAGGTTGGGTTGAGTCTATGTTGGAAGAATGGGCCAAAGCCCCTTTAGGGGCGGAGGTACCTACTTCCCACATGAAAAACTAGTTTTCCTAATCGTACTACCATCCGACCTTCCTTCCATCCTTCTATCCAAATGTTGGGTGGCGTGGGCTAGAGCCCCACTAGGGGGGAGGCACCCTATACCTCTCACCAACTAGTTGATTAGAAATCTAAACTCCTCGTTTGTTCTTTCCATCTAATAAGAAAGAATGGTCAATCCCAACCCCACCTAAGGCATGCCTTTGGCAGCCGACCATATTGGCCTTAGGTGCCGAAGGTAGGTCCAAATGAACCTTACTTCTGACCAATTACTTTATGTAACACCATCCCCTACCATCGCCTAACCTTCCCCTCCCTTGGTTGGCCTAACCGTATCTTCATCTTTCCATCCTCACCCACCAACCTAAGTCTACCATCCCCCGGAGGGCCCCCATAGGTAGCCCGACCTAGAGGTGAACTCTGAGCCTTCCTTCTTTATTGGCCAACCCCACCGACCATTATTTCCTTATTTACCCCACCGACCCCCTTACTATTCTAAGGGGCCTTAGGTACAGGGGGAAACACAAAAGAGTTAGATACATTATATACTATTTTTAGGAAACAAGCCCCCTGGGGTTAGGGGAAATAACAGTTGGAAGGATGGAGGATAGGAGGGAGGGGATGGAAACATGAAGATATGGTAAGGATGGAAAGGCTCCACTAGGGGGGTGGGAGATATAGGGGCCTTAGGTTGGAGGGAAATTTCGTTGGATGGTCCCAACCTAAGGCCTACCTTTGGCAGCCGACAATATTGGCCTTAGTCTACTAAAGGTTGTCTGAGCTGAAAGTGAAAGGTTGAAAACTAGTTGGGAAATGAAGGACCCATTGAGGAAGGATGGGTGGATGGATTGATGGTTACGAATCCTAACGACAAGCAACCTGCCCTTTGGGACTGACCTCCCTATTTCCACCCACCCACCCCATTTCCTACCAAAGGCACGCCTTCAGCAATAGACCATATTGGCCTTAGGTCCCGAAGGGCATGGTCGGTGCCAAAGGCTCTCTTGGCTGTAAGAGACCGGTAGAAGTGAGGTTGGGAAAGGGGTGGGGGAAGGAGGAGACATTCTTTATTGATGGTTAGGTGATGGGAGGGGTTGGTGATTGACTTGTTGGCTTCATGAGAAGTGGGTACCTTCGCCCCTATGGGGCTCTGACCCATGATTCCAACAAATAGAAACCCAACCTAAGACCAATATGGTCAAAATTTATCTAGATGTCAAAAAAGAACTCTAGGGAGTATACAAATATAATAAGGAGGGGTTGTCCAGACCTACCTCCCAATCGGGGGTGCTCCATTCCCCACCACCAGGTGAATTTGGACCTTCCCTTCCACTATCGGGGGTGTTCAGTTTAGGCTGAGTGAGAAAATGTTACGCTATCACATATATAAGTTTCTGGCCCCTACTCTTTTTGTTTTACCTTCCCACATTGGGCCACCCTATTACACCCCCAGGTTGGAGAGTTGAGTGAAGGAGAACTATAATATTGCAATTCTAGATAGGATGTTGGATAGGGAGAGAGAGATTTTTTGGGCTAAAAAATGGAAGTGGAAGGCAACTGGCTAAACCACTTCACTTTGGATTGATCCTCCTGAAGACCAGAAGTATTACAAAAGTAGTGAGAACTAGATGGAATGGAAGGCAACTCATTTCGTTAGGCGGGGGTGCGGGTAGGATTGTTAAGTTTCAATCCCTTGGTAAGATGAAATTCAACTTGTTTCTCGAAGGATTGTTCAGAAGAGTTCCAATCTAGCTGTATGAGATAGCATACTACGGGTGAGGGATGGTGGGGCTACACCTTTGGTTGTGCTTAATGGTTGCCCTACGGGGTGGGGGGGCCAATAGGGGATACTTGGAGCCTCTTTCATTTTCTTTCTTTTGGGAGGGAATAGTAGAGAGGTTGGTTCCTACATTAATGCTTCACCTCTAGTCATCGATCGAGAAAAACTTCTCCCCTCCCCAGGTAGTTTCTCTTGCCCTCCAACATCTTGAACTTCTATTGACCGGGCAAGGGTTTTAGTTGGGGGTGTATTATCTGGTAGTTATTTCTATCCGGAAGGAAGGAAGTAACGAGTTAACGATACTCAAGAATTCTAGGCTTCAGCTATCTAGGGAACTATATTAGAACAAGTCCTCCAAACTGGGAAGAAAGAAAGGATGAGACATGAAGGTGGTACCCAATTAACTATTCTTGACTAGAGCTATCCTACCTACTACACCCATGAACCATAGGATGGCCTAATTAACTAGTCTTGAAAGTAGGGAATAAGGTAGTCTTTCAATCTGGAGTGAGATAAGGCCAGGGATCGAGTGAGTGAGATGATGCCATGGAGGATATGGCATGAAAGTTGGAGCTAATCAACCGAGATACTAACTACTTTAGCTCAGTTTGAGGCTATCGGTAATGAGTTAGGTGGCTATCACTAACAACTAGAAACTGACTAAAATTTCCTATCTCCTCCACCAGCACTTCACGCCCACCCATATGTGCCTTAGGGGCCCACCCGGAGGGAATTCTATATGGGAAACTATAGTTCTGAAGAACTCCCACCCACCCCCTCTATATAATTGGGGGCGGGAAAGTGTGGGGCCCCAGGAACTCACATGTGACGCCTGTACATTCCCCTTTGTCTTGACATTAGCTCCCCCACCTGTATTTTCTTTAGGTGTCATGTGTAGAATTAAACATCTGCGTGTACTAGTTCAGGTAAAAGCATCTTATCTCATCCATAATAAATCCAACATTTCATCCATCTTATCAATAATAAATCCATTCATCCATGAACCATTTATCCAACCCATCTACATCCATCTTCCACATTATCTTGATCTTGATGAATTTTTCTGCACACTTTATACTTGCTTATGGTAAACATCTTGACATGGGTCATTTTCATTGATCCTATCCTATCCAACATTATCTGAGCCATCAAGCATTATCCAAATGGGAATTCTTTATTCGAATACCTTATCTTATCACAAGATAATCCTTGGAATCCTTTGCGTGCTTACCATATCCATCCATCCACACACCTATCCAAACATCCATGCATGGCATTCCATACATTGCTAGATAGTGGGGGAAGATATTTACATCGTGCTTCAAGAATAATTCTTGATCTATATCCTCCAACTTATGTGGTGATCCAAACATTGGAAAATGTGAAATCATATTGGTCAAGCACTTGTGAGAAAAAAATCCAAATCACTAGCCCATGGCACATTTTGATGAGAAGATGTTCCTTATCAAGATTTATCTCTCATCAAACATCAACAATATCAGTTGCATCTAACGTGTGCTTCAAAATCACATCAAATCATCCAAAACTAACTTTTGTTCCAAACCAAGTTTCAAACTATTGATCAATCAAATCCAATCAATCCATCATCATCTTGGGATAGCCTTCCCAATCCTTGTGTTGCTTAACACTATCTTTGCATTGTTGTGTATCCTCAACAATGTTATCATTAGCAATCCATCAATTGAATCCAATCAATCCCCTATCATCTTGGGAATCCTCGTGTTGCTTAACACTATCCTTGCATTGTTGTGTATCCTCAACAATGTTATCGTCATCAATCCATCGATCAGATCAATCAATCTTAGCTTGGTTTTCAAAAAAATCCCAAAACAGAGCACTGATATCGTCATACATGTTTGTATCCAAATCGTTAAAATCATGCGAAAATTCCAAAAACATCAAAACATCAAAAAATCCAAAAACATTGAAACATCAAAAAATCCAAAAACATTCAAAAAGACAAGAAAATCCAAAAACATTAAAAAAACCAAGAAAATCCAAAAATTCAAAACCAAGAAAATCCAAAAACATTAAAAAAACAAAGAAAATCCAAAAATATCAAAAAAACCAAGAAAATCCAAAAACATCCAAAATCATATCAAAATCCAAAAACATTCATAAAAATAAAAAAAGTAAAAAACATGGGATCTGAACTACGTCATCTTTGAGATTAAACGTAGGAAAGTTTGATCTTTGATCTTCCCCTGAGACACTTAGGACAGTCCTTTAGGAGTTCGTCACAATAAACTGGCAATCCATTTGTTCATATCTCATCAATAATCAAGTCTGTGTTAGTTAAGCTATGTGGTCTCTGCGTGTATAATGTAGACAAGGCTCATCTGTTGATCAACCCTCGAGGCCCCTAGGATAGGTCTTTAGGTTAGTCTCTTGGTCAAAATCTCAAAAAACCCCAAAACATTGGAAAATTCAAAAATCAAAACATTTGTAAAATATCAAAAAATACAAAAAACAACCTCAAAACATTTCAAAAACATCAAAAACATCCAAATATTTGAAAAAATCCATCCATCCCCATCTCGCTTTCACTTGAAATAAATATGATCCATAATAAATCATCGTCACCCTCAACCTTTGGTGAAACAGTTAGAAACAAGTTTAGCAGTTCCAAAGTGAAAACTCAATTGTCAAGGTCTCAAGTCTAGGTCAGTATGTAAACAAGTTGGTCAACTCTTGGTATCAATAGCCTATCATCCAGTCAATCCCAAATAAATCATTTGATAACATCATGTCCTAGGATGCATCCTTCCTACAATGGAAATCAACATTAGGCATCACCGTAGTTTAGTCTTGGCTAGCGATATGAAGAACATTAACTTGTTTGTTTACTTTATCTTTGTCTTTTGGCTTATCTAGAGAGAAGAGGAATGGGGTAATGATCATTATATTTTTATTTTTTGTGCTTGTTGGATATTCTTGTAATATAACCTTGGTCATGCATGCTTTTTTTGGGTGTAAGGAGGGTCTTTTAGGTGTCTTGTTGACCACATAGGATGGCTTTCCTTTCTATGTTTTGGTCTGAGATGTTTGGAATATCTGAACTACATTTCGAATAAGGTTCTACATGTCAGGTGTGAACATGAGTACTCCTATCTGATTTTTGAGTCAAAGTCCATTACACTAGGTGCAACACCATCCTTGTTCTTTATATCTGCTGTGCTTTTTGGTTAGGTGTCTTATTGACCACATAGGAGGGCTTTCCTTTTTGTGTTTTGGTCTGAGATGTTCAGAATATCTAAACTACATTTCGAATAAGGTTTCGTATGTCAGGTGTGAACAAGAGTACTCCTATCTGATTATTGAGTCAAAGTTCATTACACTAGGTGCAACGCCATCCTGGTTCTTTATACCTTGATGCATCATGCCTATGTGTGTTATCAAACATAAGGTAAATGGCCCTTTTAAAGTCCCAATTCCTGGTAAGAAATTAATCATCATCATCTCTAATAAAGTTGACTTGTTGGATTCTCTTATTTTTCTTCTTCCTTCTCTCGATGCTAACATGGTACCATGACAGTTAGTCAAAATCATCACCAATGCATCCATCCTACATCCACAAATTGTCAACATGTTGCATATCATTCATATCATTTCACATACATTGCATTTCCATCATAATATAGATTTTTTAGTCTAAACATCTCATAAACCATACAAATGCATAAAACATCCATTGCATAATCATATAGGTATCATCACATCATCCATCTCAAATATAGTGCATCATAATTTAAGTTGTTTAGGATAATATAGTTTGGTTATTCTAAGCATCTTAAAACCATCTCATTTGCATCATCATCATAACCATCCATACATCCATCTTGAACCTCTTTGTCACAAAATCGACCCTCAAATCAAAATTTCCGCTCAATCTCTCAAGGGGGCAATGTACCAATATACTTCTTTCTGCTGGGGCATCCAAAAAAAAATCAGAATTTTTTTGAATTTTGATCTCGCCAAGTTTATTCTTTGAACCAATGCAGTAGGTGCATTGCTTCAAAGAGGGGAAAAATGTAGACACATAAATTAGCCTAATTGATATCATACAATCGATATTGATTCACTAAGTCCATTTCCTCCTTCATCATTTACTAACCAATTAATTGAATAATCGTTATTTAATTAATTCATAACAATTCCTCTTTGATTAAATAAATCAATTTTATTTAATCAAGTTCTAATGTTTCCTCTTTAATTAAATAAATCAATTTTATTTAATCAAGTTCTAATGTTTCCTCTTTGATTAAATAAATCATTTGTATTTAATCAAGTTCTAATGTTCTCTCTTTGATTAAATAAATCAACTTTATTTAATCCTAATATTTTTCATTTAATTGAATAAATAAAACTTTATTTAATTAAAATACTAATGTTCATTATTCCTCTCATTTGATTTAAACAAATCTAAAAATCTAAATCAAATTTCATGTTAACTAATCTCTATCCAAAGTTAATTAAATCCTAATTAACTCTAAATATAATCCTCAAATCCTCTAGCTTTTGCAACTTGTACAATAAATCAATTTATTTGATTTATTATTTCTTCTATTTTCATTCAAAATGGCATCTTTATGGAATATGCTTCAAATTTGAAATCTCCCCCCAAAAAGGGACTTTTACTCCAACATGGCATTAACTCCTCTTACATTGTCTCTTACATGTCTCCAACTTGGCATTTAAGACACTTTCTTCTTCCTCAACAAGCCAACTTTCAAAATTTCAAATTTCCACCTAATATCATTTATGGGCACAATGACCAAAATGTGCTCATTCCTTCCTCCATTGACATGTTGACAAGTGACATCTTGCCATTGGTTTGTCTTTTTTCCCACATTCTTCCATTCTTCTCATTTCTCCATCATTTTTTCCTATAAATAAAACATCTCTCTATTGATTTGGGATCCATAATCTTATGCACAAGTTCATTATTGTCATTTGAATTCATAGCATTTTCAAGGAATTCTCATCATCAAGATTATCAAAGGTTGGTAAAGGGATAATTTCCACATCAAAGTAGCACCAATCCACTATGGGATAGGTTTGAACATACTTTACATGCTTTCAATTAGTCTCTTTGCTACTTTAGTGCTTTGTTTGCATTATTTAGTATGATTCAATATCTTATAGAGATGCTAGTTTTACTTGCTTTAAACGGACTAACAATACTAATATGGTTCATTGTTTGAAGTTTTTGGAATTTAGTGTCTACACCTATACATTTAGAGTAATAATGGGATTACCAAAAAGTGGCAAAGAACCTTTCTAGAAACCACAGTTGATTTCAACCCTTCTCTATACCTTGCTTCATGACATTTCAGACATTCACTCTCACTTGCAAGATTCTTGTGAAATAATACACAACCATTCACACATGTGTGGATGTTTTCATACCCTAAGCCTAGCTTAGTGATTTCCTTTCTACATTGACTATGTTTTGTTGGCAAGTTGGAGTCAGATGGTAACAACGAACTTAATAATGCCAATAACTTATCTACACTCTCATTTTTCCAACCAATCACCACTTGCAAGTTAAGGATTTGAAGGATTGTTGTCAATCAACTTAACCTGCAATTAGCATACAAAGGCTTTGAAGCATCCTCCATCAACTTGGCCCAATCATCGTTTATACCCTCATGCAACATTCTATCAACTTCAAACCCTTCATCTAACATTGTTGCCTCTTCATCTATTTTTGGTGCCACTTCATCTATTTTTGTTGCCTCTGCATCTCTCACACTCTTCCATTCTATCATATCTTCGTAATAATTGACATTCCAAGGGCTTATACCACTATGCCCATATCCTATCATATGTCGATAAATGTCACTTCTTTTTTTCACCTTTCCACCAAGACAATAATTACATGGACATGGATATTTGTCCATGTCCCTCTCATTGGCTATTCTCTCATCAAATGCATGGTATTGATCCCTAGTCAACCTTCGACGTTGATCCATCTGTAATGTTCTACACATAGCAACAAAAAATTGTAGACTAAGAGACAAAAAATGTTTTTTTAATTGAAAGGCATTTTCATAGCAATAAAGTTATAGAGAGTAAATAAAATATAGATTTTAACTAAAGAATTGTAAAAAATAGATTTTTGTAGTTTATATTCAAATTTTTGATTACATTGCATTACACATCTTTCAAACTCAAAGCATTACTTCACATTGCATAACTAATAACTAGATGCTGATAGATGACAAAATTTCAATTACAATATAGTTTTTACAAAGTCAACCTAAGCAGTTATGCAATTACTTCACATTGCATAACTAATAACTAGGAGCAGCTATCAATTGCATTTTCTTGTCATGGCATTCCATAAGACCACATTTCTTTAAGGCATTTTTTCAAAAAGTTCACTACCTTGTCTATGCTACTACATTTTTCATACATGTCTACCAAAGAATTTTATCAAACAATTCACTACCTTGTTGCTAAGGATAAAAGCCTAAAACAAGTGCTTTCAAATAGATAAGGACGCTTGGAAAAAATCTATCAAAGAATAATAGTAAGCAATAGCGTAGACAAGGCAGTGAACTGATTGAAAAACTACCTTAAAGAAATGTGGTCTCATGGTGATGGAATTCCATGACAATCCATAACAATTCACTTGTCATGGAATTCATCATGGCATTCCATCACCATGAGACCACATTTCTTTGAGGCATTTTTTCCAAAGTTCATTGCCTTTTCTATGCTACCACATTTTTCATACATGTCTACCAAAGCATTTTATCAAACAGTTCACTACCTTGTTGTTATGGTTAAAAGCCTAAAATAGGTGATTTAAAAAAAGCTATGGATGCTTGGAAAAAAATCTATCAAAGCATAATAGTAAGAAACAAGCTATGGTCTTATGATTTTTTTTTGGCATGAAAATCAACATGATTTTATTTGCATTTATTTGCCAGTTTCTTTAGGCGTTTTTTGGAAATTTTGTTGTTTGAAATGGGGAAAAATATTTGTGGTCAGTTTTGTGCACTTTTTAATTGTAGGATTCTTATAGTTAGTGAAAAAGGTAGTGTTCATGAAGGAATGGAAATTATGTGTAGAGCCTTTCAATTATACCCGTACTCTGCAATGGCATTGATGTTGAAAAATGAAGGTAATTATTGTAGCTTAATACTTTGTAAACCTATGATATTGTAGATCTAATTAAGTGTTCTTTGTTACAAATTCTTTGTATGTTATTATTTTTTTAGATTCATTATTACCAATTGTAGAAATAGACAAAAGATTATAGAAGAATAAAACCAGAAGATAGAAGTGACACAACATATACATGTGGAGAAACCCTTTTGGGAAAAAACTCAACCACTAAAATCAATAGTGCTTGTATTATTTAACCTTAGAAGAAGATTACAATAACACTGTATCAATCCTTGATTGAGATGCTTATTTTTCCTTCAACAATTCTTCTTCACAACCTCTAATAAACTCTCATATGTCCAAGCATGAATCCATACATCTCATGCCATGCTTCACAAAAGTACTCTCTTAGAACTCTCTTCAACTTGCTGCAATAAATAGACAATTGTGAACATTGTAAAATCCAAAGAGTTGAAAATTACAAGAGGATAAACCTCCTCACAAATATCTACGCCATTCTTGTGCAAGTAGAGTTCTTCTGTGAAAAACAAT
Organism: Sequoia sempervirens; assembly: GCA_007258455.2. Classification (NCBI taxonomy): domain Eukaryota; kingdom Viridiplantae; phylum Streptophyta; class Pinopsida; order Cupressales; family Cupressaceae; genus Sequoia; species Sequoia sempervirens. The sequence goes on along the minus strand of VDFB02171104.1, from coordinate 155,025 downwards.
GTCAAACCAAATCCTTCATCAATTTGGGCGTCCCAAACTGAAGTCTTAACTGAGTGTTGGTTTTGAAGATATATTGTAAGATTCTCGACAAAGTTGGCACCCAAGAATGGGCTGTACTTAACCGATCCTTGTAAATATCTTCTCATGCAAAGGTGTTAACTCCAAGATGCCAACTTGGGCACCCAAGGTGGGTCCAAGTCAATCTTTGTTAACTGAAACATATATCTCCATCAATTCATGCAAACATGATGCATGATTGATCATCCCCACTTAACTGAATGTATCACCTATTATCTTTCATGCAACTCAAGTCATTAGTCATGCATTCCAAGTCAACTAAAGTCAACTAGCATTCAACTGAAATTAACTACATGCAACTGAAGATAACTGAACCATAACTGAACTGAACTCCACTCATGTAAATATCAATTCCTAACTTCTAGGATCTTTACATGCATTACTAAAGTGTTATCTTTCCTCCAAACAGTTAACTAAACTCAAGGTGGGTTCCTCCTTCCATGTGGGTGCCCCATGTGCTCCTATTTTTTAGGAGCTCCTCTTGGGCATCCTCACATGTTCCTATCATTTAGAAATAATTACAAATGTCAATTTACATGTTAATGTCATTTGAATTTAATCTCTTTCTAATCCTAGTGTTGGGGAACACTTTCCAAGGACTTAGAAGATACATGAAATATGTTTAGGATTGCAATTAAATGGCATCCTATTCCCAACAATTGAATCATTTAGCAAACCATTTTTTCTTCACAGGGAAGCATTTTTCTTGTGGAACAGTTGATTGAGATAGCTCTTGTTTCAACTGACCACCCTCTCATGAAATCTCATTCATATTGTAATATTGCACAATCTTATCATAGTAAAGGTGATTATGAAACCACTAGCCGCTACTACATGGCATCAGTCAAGGAAAGCCAAAGACCACAGGATTTTGTGGATAGGTTCAATTGAAGCTGGGAGATCTTAAGAGTTCTCTCTCAAATTTTGAAAAGGTTTTGGAGGTCCACCCTGAGAACTATGAGAGCTTAAAAGTTGTAGGCCATATATATGCTCAGCAAGGGCTGGCAGAGAAGGCTTTGGAAATTTTAAGAAAGGAAACTCGCATAGATCCACCTGATGCCAATGCATTTATCAGGATGGGTGAGTTATTAATATCGTAAGACCCTAGTGTAGCCTTAGATTCTCTTAAGACGCCAAAGTCTCTTATGAAGAAGAGCAGAGAAGAAGTACCCATTCAATTGTTAAACAACATTGGGGTTCTTCATTTTGAGTGTGATGAACTAGAGTTGGCTCAACAAAATTTTATGGGCATTAGGAAATGATGTTCTGCCTCTACATAAATCTCTATGGTTAGTTTTGTGCATTTTTTACTTGTAGGATTCTCACAGTTAGTGAAAAAGGTAGTGTTCATGAAGGAATGGAAAAGATGCGTAGAGCCTTTGAATTATACCCGTACTTTGTAATGGCATTGAATCATTTAGCAAACCATTTTTTCCTCACTGCAGGGCAGCATTTTCTTGTGGAATAGTTGACTAAGACAACTCTTGTTTCAACTGACCACCATCTCATGAAATCTCATTCATATTATAATCTTCATGATCTTATCAAAGTAAAGGTGATTATGACACCACTAGCAGTTACTACATGACATCAGTCAACGAAAGCCAGAGGCCATAGGATTTTGTGGATAGGTTCAATTGAAGTTGGGAGATCTTAAGAGTTTTCTCTCAAATTTTGAAAAGGTTTTGGAGGTCCACCCTGAGAGCTGTGAGAGCTTAAAAGTTGCAGGCCATATATATGCTTAGCAAGGGAAAGCATAGAATTCTTTGGAAATTTTAAGAAAGGAAACTCGCATAGATCCACATGATGCCCATGTATTTATCAAGATGGGTGAGTTATTAATATCGTCAGACCCCAATGCAGCCTTAGATTCTCTTAAGATGCCAAAGTATCTTTTGAAGAAGAGCAGAGAAGAAGTACCCATTCAATTGTTAAATAACATTGGGGTTCTTCATTTTGAGCATGATAAACTAGAGTTGGCTCAACAAACTTTTATGGATCCATTAGGAAATGATGTTCTACCTCTTCATAAATCTCTGTGGTCAGTTTTGTGCATTTTTTACTTGTAGGATTCCCATAGTTAGTGATAAAGGTAGTGTTCATGAAGGAATGGAAAAGATGTGTAGAGCCTTTCAATTATACCCGTACTCTGCAATGACATTGAATCATTTAGCAAACCATTTTTTCTTCACTGTAGGGTAGCATTTTCTTGTGGAACAGTTCACTAAGACAACTCTTGTTTCAACTAACCACCCTCTCATGAAATCTCATTCATATTATAATCTTGCATGATCTTATCATAGTAAAGTTGATTATGACACCACTAACTACTACTACATGACATCGGTCAAGGAAAGCCATAGGCCACTAGATTTTTTGGATAGGTTCAATTGAAGCTAGGAGATCTTAAGAGTTCTCTCTCAAATTTTGCAAAGGTTTTGGAGGTCCACCCTAAGAACTGTGAGGGCTTAAAATTTGTAGGCCATATATATGCTTAGCAAGGGCTAGCAGAGAAGACATTAGAAATTTTAAGAAAGGAAACTCACATAGATCCACCTGATGCCCATGCATTTATCAAGATGGATGAGTTATTAATATCGTTAGAACCCAGTGTAGCCTTAGATTCGCTTAAGACGCCAAAGTATCTTTTGAAGAAGAGAAGAGAAATACCCATTCACTTGTTAAACAACATTTGGGTTCTTCATTTTGAGGGTGATGAACTAGAGTTGGCTCAACAAACTTGTATGGAGGCATTAGGAAATGACATTTGGGTTGAATTCATAAATAAAATCCCCAATGCTAATTCTGCAGTTTTTCCTATGCTCTTTAAGGATATGAAATTCTTCCATCGACTAGAAGAAGGTGGTGTTTTACTTGAGTTACCATGGGATAAAGTCACAACACTATTTAATATTGCTAGGTTGTTTGAACAACTACATGATACTGAAAAAGAAAATATTTTATATAGGCTAATATTGTTCAAGTTTCTTGATTATGTGGATACATATCTACATCTTTTAGCCATGCCTCAGGCTCAGAATGAGATCCAAATAATCCTAGAATTGATTGGGGAAGCACTTAAGGTGGAAAAAAACTCATCAAATGCTTTATCTATGCTTGGAAAAATGAAACTAAAAACAAATGAATGACTTAAAGCAAAGAAACAATTAAAGTTGCACAAAGTGAATTAGATGCAAATAATTCTTATGTTGACATTTCACTTGGAAATTGGAATTATTTTGCAGCTTTTCACAATGAGAGGAGGGATCCAAAGGTGGAGGCACAACATCTTGAGAAGGCTAGAGAAATATATTGTAAAGCGTTGGAATAGAGACCAGGAAATGTTTATGCTACAAATGAGGCAGCCATTGTGCTAGCTGAAAGGGGTCAATTTGATATTGCAAAGGAAATTTTTACATAGCTACAAGAAGTTGCAGCAAGAAACATCTTTGTTCAAATCCCTGATGTGTGGGTAAATCTAGCACATGTTTACTTTGCACAATGACAATTTGTTCTTATAGTGAAAATGTATCAAAAATGTTTGAGGAAATTCTAATTTGGCATTGACACCCAAATTTTATTATATTTAGCTCGAGCACATTATGAAGCAGAACAGTGGCAAGATTGTAAAAGAACATTATTAAGAGCAATAGAACATTATTAAGAGTAGTAGATTGTAATGAGTGTTTTGAATTTGTGTTTAATGCAATGAGGGTTTCAAATTACCTCTGAATTCGCCATAGAGGGCATCCCCAAATCTGATTTCGCTATAGAGGACCTTGACGAATTCAAATTCATTGTAGCAAACTCTGAATTCCTTTCCCTTTCCCATCTTTTTAGAAGTCTCTAGGTCCTCTCTGAATCCTTATCGCCCATACAAGTAGCTATTATAACTAATCAAAACACCTCATGCTAGGCTAATGAACGAAGCAAGGTCAAGCAAACGAAATGAAGTCAAGTGAGATGAATGAATCTGAAATAAACGTGAATAATCATGCCAATACATTGTGCTAATAATTGGCCAAATTGTTTTTTAAAATTTTTGTCTACTTTGGATTTAATGACTAACTCTTTAGTCATTTTTATTTCTGTGACTAAATAATTTTTTAGTCAATGACCAAATTAGTCATTTATTTACTCATTTATAGCTGAGTTGCAAAAAAAAGAGTAGAATTTAGTGATTTTTAGTTGTTGTGACTAAAATTTTTAGTCACTTGGTCATTTATTTTCCAAATTATACTAGTGTGAAGAATCTCAAAGCTTCTTCTTCCTCAGGTTAACATCTTTCCATGATGCTTGATCAATTATTTTTTGTGTACATACATATTTGAGGAATTATACTAGACCCTTTCATGACCTTTGCCATTGATGTCAAAGGGGGAGAGATAGATAGATAAAGGAAAAACCTTTTTTACAAGAATAATTTTGTAAGGATTAACCTTGAAAGGGGGAGTATTCAGTTGTCTTTTATTGGGATAAAAATGTTTTTGATATGCATGTTGCCATCAATGCCAAAGGGGGAGATTGTTGGAAATATGGAAACCTTGCAACATGAGCATGAAGTGTATATAGGATTTTTTTATTTTTCTAGTGTTGTCATTGATGTCAACATTACGGCAACATGGTGGGAAACATATTTGATATATCAGAAGTTAATCTCTACCAGAAGAGTTCTCTACTGTTGAGCCATTGCATTGGTTTTTGAGTCTGGAATTCATCACAAGATGAGATATGACTTTGCTCTCTTAATCACATTATTATGACTCATTTAGATGGCTACATCTAGGATCTTGAGAATTTTTGTGTTGCGAACATAAATTTATGAATGACATAGTTTAATTTGTACACTATTGTTGTCTCTCTATTCAGTATGTCAGTGTGGGAGACTTCACATTTTCTTAGAAAGTACATTCTGGTGTTGCAGTTCTAATGGTGATCTCTTTGATGTTAATGTGATGAGAAATTGAAGTAATGTCGGATCCAGAAAATGTTTATCTTGAGAAGTGTGTTGATTTGGGGTTTTTGTGATTAGGTCCTATTCTTGGACGACCTAATATATGGCATTTATTAAGAAGAATAATTATACTTTGCAGATGTTAGTTGGATCCCTTACAGATCTACACTGACTTGATATGATACACCACATGGATAAAAATGTTTTAAATCTTATATGGTGCCAAAAAGAATTATTTTTGGATTGATTTGCTTACATCTAATTAGGCTGACCTAATTGATGTATGAAATATACTTGTATATATACATAATACTTTTTGGAGTTGAAGAGAGAGAGTGTGTGAGTGTAAGTGTGTGTGAAAAGGTGAAAGGATGTGCAAGCTTAAATGATTTATTAGTTGTGAGCAATATATTATGGAAGGAAACAAGGATTAGATTAGAATTGTTATGTGATTGCTATTCAAAGCATTACTTCACATTCAAAGCCTCATTGGAACTGAACTCAACACATAGAAGGTGCATTCCATCAATTCATACTATTGGCAGTGAGCCATATCTTTTGTATCTTGGCGGTTAGCCATTTCATTGTACATTCTAGTTGTGAGCCTTCTAAAGACAATGAGTCTTGGCTATGAGCCCTGTAATATTCTATATCTAGATATATTATATTATGAGCTAATCCTCACTGTGGTTTTTCTCATTTTGGGTTTTCCACGTAAAAATCTAGTGTTAATGTGTTTTGTGGTTTCAATGTCTTCATTTTGGTTGGCAGTCATATGTGCCTTAATAATTGGGTGGTTTAAATCTAAATGGTTTTATAGAATACTGATTCACCCCCCCTCTCAGTATTCCAGACAATCAATAGACACTACTTGTTGTCTCTTGGAAACAAGGTCAACTACAAAGGCTCCACTTGGACAAGGGTTAATTTCAATCCATTCCTCCAGCTCAACTTCCCTCAAGCCTCCAAAGCTAATGAATCACCAAAAGAAATACTTAGAACACCAAACACCACATGCATCACCATGCAAGCGCGTGCAAGCCGTGCAAGTACATGCAACACACATGAAAGTACAACGATTTGAATACATGCACATGCAAATCTGGAACTGAGCTATGATACCAAATTAAAGGGAAATATCGATCTCAGAATAGCATCTAATAATTTGTATACACATCCAATATCCTTTATTTTTTGTGATACAAGTACATATAACTATTTCTTATAGCAAAAATGAACACAATTTTAATTTCACCCATTAATCCTTAGAGGAAATAAATGTAGTTATTCAGATCCATTAACATTTCAGCAACATAAAAAAATGTAAATTAACATAATTTAAAGAATAGAAGAGTAAAAAGTAGAGAAATAACACATATATAAGTGGGGAAAACCCTTTCGGGTAAAAAAAACCCACACTCCAAAGCATAGAACCATTGTATTATCAACAAAAAACTAGTTACAATACAATTACAGGCTCATAGCCTTATCATGGAGATTGCATCTCCAATTTACATTGAAGATTACATCTTTCTCTTCTAGAGAAAATCTGATTGCATAACCCCTGTAAAAACTCAGCTCTCACATAACTCCTCTAGAAAAACACTTGTATATATATAGAGTCTATAGTGCCCAAGATGGATGTTTCCTCAAACCCGTGCCCATGCATGGAAATGCAATAAGAAAGGCACTACATGCAAAAGTATGCAACATGCACATGCAAAAAAACACCTATCAAAAATCTGGGCATCCACATTCCAAGTTTGACTCAACTAGGAATAGAAAATTCATCTTTGCACAACTCCAATTGTAAATAGAAAATTCCAACCTTGACTTTTAAAAGTGTACGCCAACTTCTTCAAAAGTAGCAACATTCCATAGTTAACTCAATATGCCTTGACACATGTCACCATCGGGCAACTCCAAGAAGTTTTTACAAGCTCCTCTCTCCAAATGAGCTCCCAAGTGACAAGTGGAACTATTGCGCACCTCCATGAAGTATGCACAAGCTACAATGCTTCAAATAAGTGCCTAGGTGACAAGTGACACTCCATTGAGCTCCGCATCAGTGAAGTTTTAGTCACCTATTATTTTAACCCCCTCTATGCTAATAGTGTAGTAGGAGTAGTTCTATGCATTCATGATATGATATTATAAGCAAGGATACATCTTAAGTGAACCTTGAACAAACTCATCTCATATGGGTCATAATTGCACATCTTAATAAGATATATAGAGGTTATTTCAACTAGTCTTATTTGACCTTGTGACAAATTTTGGGACCAAGTGTGTAATTGGGTTTGACTATTGTTATTTTAGTTGATCATTTTGTTTAATTCAAATACCTATTAAGGTATACCTCTAGCAACACCCTCTAGAGTCTAAGCTATGATCAAAGTGTAGGAGAGAAAACCCACTCTTGTAGAGTTGACCTTCAACCCTCCATGGTTTATGGATAAGCATGTTCTATTTTCATGCTAATAACCTTGGCTTTGAAAGTAAAATTATGTTCTAGGAAGTGGAGTAGTGATTTTTGGACTGAACAAAATGGCACCATTTTTAGGGACATAAAATATTGGTTCTCATCTTGAAGACCTTTGTAACTCATAAGAGGGAAACAATCCTTGTTTGGTACATTGAATATTTAGCTACAGAGAAAATTTTATTTTTCTCTTGTTAGTGAAGAGTGGTGACTCTATTTTAGTCAAACCAAACTTAACAATTGGATTAAAAGACTATGCAATGGAGAGAAGAATGCAACCCAAGTACCATTTGGAGCAAGGAGAAACTTCCATCAATACACGAAGACATCCATCATGGGAAGCTCAAAATAATGGTAAGTCACTTAGACCTACCTATCATTTTTTTGAACATAATTCTACAAGTAGAAATATTGTATATAATGATTTAGGAGATTAATGCCTATTTAATTCTAAAACCTCATGTAACAACATAATTAGAGAAAATAGAAAAGTTCAAATGGTTTGATTATAAAATAAAAAGAGAAGATATTCTTGTTGGAAGGAGATATGGTTGATTTATGTTTTTAAAATTTAATTTGAAAGTTTTTTTGTTAACAATAAGTATAAATAAATATTTATAAAATATGTATCTCAAAATTATAAAAAACATTATTTACTTAAAATAAATTAAATTTATTTCAAATTATTTAAAAAATATTTTGTAAAAATTTAATTAGTTAAAACTTTACTTTATTTAGTTTTAGAATTCTTTTAAATTATTTTGTTTGTATTTATTAATGTTATTTAAAAAAAAAATGTTTCAAGGTTTACAAATAATACATCTCTTATTGCCAATCGAAATTATGCATATGGACTTAAAACTAACTATTAGAAAAATTGTCATATATTTAAAAATATTAAAATTCTTTATTAAGTATATTTAATTTTTAAATAAATAAAGATTAAATAATTTTTAAAATATTGTTGGATTGAAATTAAACATGATAATATACTTAATAAATAATTTTAAAAATATTGTTGGATTAAAATTAAACATAATAATATACTTAATAAATAATTTTAAAAATATTGTTGGATTAAAATTAAACATAATAATATACTTAATAAAGAATTTTAATCCAGCAATATTTTTAAAATTATTTAATCTTTATTTATTTAAAAATTAAATATACTTAATAAATAGTTTTAATGTTTTTAAATATATGACAATTTTTCTAATAGTTAGTTTTAAGTCCATATGCATAATTTGGATTGGCAATAAGAAATGTATTATTTGTAAACCTTGAATTTTTTTTTTTTTAAATAATACTTAATAAATACAAACAAAATAATTTAAAAGAATTCTAAAAGTAAATAAAATAAAGTTTTAATTAATTAAATTTTTACAAAATATTTTTTAAATAATTTGAAATAAAATTAATTTTTTTAAGTAAATAATATTTTTTATAATTCTTGAGATACATATTTTATAAATATTTATTTATACTTATTATTAACAAAAAAACTTTCAAATTAAATTTTAAAAACATGGTATGTCTATATTTTACAACTAATTAACTAATTTTAGACTAATTCAAAATATTTTTTATTAACACATTAAAAGCTATTTATCACAAAGCTAAAATTCTAATTTTCTTAATGATATCTTGTGCAAATAAAAACATTCTTGTTAAAGTTTTGACATGAAACCATGACCACAAAAAATTTTAGAACAAAAACAATGTAGAAAGATCACAATTGTTAATGACAATTAACAATAATCATACAAAACATATTTTATATTATAACTATTTGACAATAATGTTTTTGTTTATTTGCCTCAAATCCCATTTAAACATTTTTCAACATGATAATAATAGAATTTAGAATAGCCTCAATTCTTTGTTCTATCAACCCTTGTTTTTTTTTTCCTCTCTATATCCACTTCCCTTTCTTGCAAGGTTCTACTCTATCTTTTTAAACAACTCTCCTTTTGAATTTCCATTATTATAAAGTTCAAGCCACTTTTTCTTAAAATGTAACAATATGATGAAAAAACAATTATAAGAAAATTAGTTTTATAGCTTTAGATGTTTTTATTTGCTCAATTTTTTTATACATGATATTTATTTTGGATATAAGTTATTTAAACACAAGACGAAACACACATGTTTTTTAAAGTGTAAAACAACAAATAACTTTTATCTACTATGATAAATCTTGTATTTTCTTTTGAAAATTCAAAATTCATTTTACTAATTAATCATATTGTCATTGAATATAAAGATAAAATTGTGTAAGGGGGAAATCGGTATTGTGATAAGATAATAAAACATGAATTAAACTAAACTAATCTAATTCAAATGAAAGATGTAGTTACTCACAAAATGAAACTATGAATAAACGAAATCAAATAATGCAATCAAAGGAGAGAACATAAAATGAATTCATAAAATGTAGTGTTAGCATCCCATGTTGAAGTGTATTCACAATGATGTTGGATTGTTGTTGTATCAATGAGAAGCCTCCATTGCTGCATTGCAAAAGCTTCAAATGTGTGTGTGTTGATCAAAGATATGTTTCAAAGTTCTTCAAGAAATTGATTGTGATTTCAACATTACTTCATTGTGCAAAAGATGTCAATTCTCCAATCGTTTTTTAGGATGAAGATGATTGTTATATAGATTTTGTGTTTTGAAATGAACGATCAAGATTGCATAGTAGGAAATCCTAATCAATGGTCGAAAGATGTTGAGATGAATTAGATTGGAAGAATCAATGGGTTTTAATTATGTAATCGGTGTGATTGATGAAATCAATGAGTGTTCAATAGAATTGAGGAAATAGATTGAACTTTCAGTGGGATTGAAGAAATCAAGTTGAGCCTTTAGTGGGATTGAAGAATAGATGG
>VDFB02171104.1:108838-140650 GCA_007258455.2 Sequoia sempervirens | reverse complement strand
GACTCATAATGGATAAGGTTTAAGTCTTTCGGTGAAACACAATGAAATCTACAAAACATCTCCCTGATTATGGATTGTCTCAACGACACTGGATAAAAGGATGAATTTCGGTAAAACAAAGCATCATCTACGAAACGTCTCCCCGACAGCAGAATGTCACAACGACACATAAGAGATAAAAGGGCTTTTCATGAAACATAATGTGGTCTGCGAGATGTCTTCCTGACTCTGATGGGTCATGGCGAAAGAGATAAATAAGGGGAATGTCTAGCGATTTAATTGCCTTTGGTAGGACTATCTGGATGTCTCAGCGAACGATTAACAAACTCTGTCACTGTGGCTAACATGTGAATTTCTATGTATAGTTGCAGGCTGACATCATTGGTTGGCATCGAATCACAAAATGGTTACATGGAAAAATATTCTCTAAGAATTGACAGGTTATGGTTCTCAGCTGGTGGGCAGTCGTGGTTTTGATGAAAATCTATCAGTTACAATTTGAAATCTCTTGATTCGGTGCAAAAATTAAAGCTCTCTGGATAGGCGTTACTCTTGATTTTTACCATCATCTACAGATTATCATTATTCAGCTTCATATTCTAAAATTAGCAAAGAGAGTTTCAGATTCTTGTGAAAAACGCATTTTGAAGATTTCTTCATGACAGACATACTTGAAATGTATATAAAAACCAGTGTTGAAAATAGTGTACTCTCTCTGGTTGTAATCCTGAGATTATCATTCCTTGGCTGTATGAAAATGTATGCATAAACTCTACAATAAAATTCTAAATAACAAGAGGTAGAGACATGGTAAAATTCTTCTCTATATAGTATTTTAAGGATTCAATTATTGAATCCTTAGGGTATTCTGTAGACGAGAAAACAGAGAAATATGTGCTTAACTGAAAATAGAGAAATCCTCTGATTTATTATTATTGTTCAAAACATAATTTGATGGGTTGGTACTCCTTGAGATGGGTGTCTCAAAAACAAGGGGTTGGTGCTCTTGAGTGGGTGCTCTAAAATCAGCCTATAAGGCATTGTGAACAGTTGTTCAAAAGATTAAGCCTAGAAGGAATTTCGGGAGTGGTTTTTATACCCCAGGAGGGTTTTCCACTCGGAAAAATCTTGTGTCTCTTTGTTCTTCTGAGTTCTCACTGCTTTACTATGTTGTTATTTCAATTCACTGTTTGGTTATTACTTTTCTCAATTCTGTTTATGAATGATTACATTCAACTCATGAATGCATTAATTAGAGTATATTGAGATCAAATTTGGGCTATGTTTTTGAATTTTTGAAAATTGGTCAAATCTGTTAAGACACTGATTCACCCCCCCTCTCAGTGTCATTTTAACTCCAACAATATACATGTTTCAATTTGGCTTCATTATGGGTTGGGGCCCTAGCTCGGTTGGCTAAATCTTTCCTGTTGCAGGAGGTTGGTCGCGAGGTCTAGTCTCCCCCACCCCCGTGGTACCAGAGGGCGTGTCACACCAGCATCGCCGATCATGTTAAAAATTTTACCAAGCGCACTGCAATTTATATGGGGTCGTGCTACCCAATTCCTGCAATCTAAAAAAAATAAAAAAAATTGGCTTCATTATGTGATGATTATGGATGATGATGTATATATGCTTATGTTCATGCTTTTGTGCCTTTTTGATGTATGCATATGATGTGGATGGATGGATGATCTATATATTTATGTGATGAATGGTGATTTATTATGTATATGATGGATGTGTGATCATACATGATGCATGAAGGTTTTATTGCTTTATTATCATCGTGATATGTATTGACAAAATTGTGGATGCAATATGGATGTGGTACTAATGATATTGTGATGCAGGATGGAGGTGTTAGTTAGAAGAAATGTTGGATGATCAATATAAATTTGATGTTTGTTAGTTACTGATGAGTTGCTTTTGCTTTGCATAGAGGGTTCGTATCTTTAAAAATCATTTTTGATGTAGCAAATAGATATGATGCACCAGGGTATTAATAACCAAGGTGGATTTGTATCCATTGTGTGAACTTTGACTCAGCATACAGAGAATATTCTTGCTCATACCAGACATACAAAAACTTTGTTAAAATATATGGTTGAATTGTGTTAAAACATTTCAGACCAGTTACACATAGAGGTATGAAATACCTAACATGCAACCACTATACGAATTGTCTCAAAACAACTTCCATACACCAAATCAAAGCAAGTATTCACCATGGTAGTATCATAAAAAAAATATTACTAACAAAACTGACATAAATCGACAGTTAACACCACCATTCCTTCTAATTCTCTAAATCCTTATGGACATCCTCGAGAGATTCTGGGAATTTCGTATTATGATAAATCAAAAAGATAAGACTATAAGAAGATAGTCAATGTTGTAGTATCACTTGCCATATATTTTTTTAGGTTTCAGATTATTATCTAGTGTTGATGATGTCTATTGTAGGAACAAATCAGTTAATACATATCTCAGGATGTTGTTGGTGAATTATCAATAGATGGGTAGTTAACACTTTAGCATTGTTTTCACTTGATAGTTGTCTAATTGTTTCGATCTTTACTTTGGAATTTTTGATTTTGATGTTTTTTTTTGTTGTTGTTTGCATTCACAAAAGGGTGGAGGTGATGATTTGTTTATTATGGATGAAAATCTTATTATGGTTGGTGAGGATGGAGGTAGGACCTTTTTATTTTTTTGAGTTTATATGATGTTGTTTTTGTTGTTTTTAGGGGACTAACCTAGGACCTCAGGGGCTCATGAAAGATGGGTCTTGCCTACGTTGTACATGCAGAGGCTCGTAGTTCACTTGGTTTGATAGGAACATGTTTTTTTATCATTTTCTATTTTTCAAATGTTTTTGGATTTTGAATTTTTTGACTAAGTTGAAAGAAAGCGTGATAGATACCTAATGGGGCTGACTTAAGGCCTCAGGGGTTGATAAGCCTTTCCTACATTGTACACATAGAGACCATGTAGTTCGACTGGTGTTGACTCAAAGCATAACATGTTTTTGGGATCTTGGTGTTTTGACTTTGCTTTGATTTTAATTGTTTTCTATATGTTTTTGATTTTGCTAGTTTTTGACTGTGATGGGATTTACAAGAATCCAATCCACTACTAGTTTCAGGTAGTTTCCCCCAATTCGGGTAGTTTCCCCCAGTTCGACACAGGATTGCCTTTGCTAGGGGAGATGGATGTTGATGGTGCAACAAAGTTTGTAACTTGATTATTCATCGAGCTGTGGTTGAAAACATGTTTTATTATGGGACGAATGGGTGGATGCCTCAGATAGTGCCGATAGATAATGATGCAAGTCTTATTCAAACGTAGGGCTTGTTTGCCAGGTTTTCACTACGGTACCTATTTTAGAAGTGCCACAAAGTGGTTTTCACTTAAAGAATGTTTTATTTCTCTTCACTATTTTTCTTGATTTTTGATTTTTTTAATTTTTTATCCTTTTGATTTTTTTGGATTTTTACCCTTTTACCTAGTGTACTCTGATGTGTTTCAAGTATGGAACTTTTTGAGATGGTTTTTGTTTAGCGGTTCGACTAAAGGTTCTCCTTCAAGAGTAGCCAATTGATAAGCTCTAGAGCCATAGCTTGTTGTGATGATGAATGGACTGAGCCAGTTAGGTTAAAACTTTCCTTTGTTGTCTTGATTTAGAACCTTTTGATTCTCTTTGAGTACCAAGTCACCAACCTGAAAGTTTCTATTTTTAATCTTTTTATTGTAGCTTTGTTTGAGTTGATTCTGATAAAATTGAAGATGGTTTAATGCACTCAAACACCTTTCATCTAGGAGTTCCAACTCATTTAATGTAGAAACCCAATATTCTTCATTATTGACCATGCCTTCTAGTGATATTCGTAGTGAGGGGATTTCAACTTCGATAGGTAAGATAGCTTCAGATTTGTAGACCAAGGAAAATGGTGTGGCACCTATAGGTGTACAAATACTAGTTTGGCAGGCCCATAGAGTTGGGTTCAGTTGCAAATTCCAATCATAGTCAGTGTCATTAATAGTATTTTTTAGTATTTTCAGGATGGTTTTGTTAGATGCTTCAGCCTGACCATTTTCTTAGGGGTAGTAGGGAATGGAGAATCTATGCTAGATAGAAAACTGTGAACAAAGCTCTTGGACATCTTGGTCTATGAATGAGGTTCCATTGTCTATTATAATGGTTTGGGGAATTCATATCGATAAATCAAATAATTCAATATGAACTTGGATATCTATTTTCCTATGATGTAGGTTAATGGAATCACTTCTATCCATTTTGTGAAGTATTCGGTTGCAATAATAATGAAATTATACCCATTGGAGGAAGTGAGAGAGATCTTACCTACCATGTCTAATCCCCACTGTGAAAAAGGCCATGGTGTTGTGATAGGTCTCAGCTCTTGTGCTGGTGTGTGAACAAGGTCACCATGTTGTTGAAACTGATGACATCTTCTTGAGTATTGAATGCATTCATGTTCCATAGAGGGCCAATAGTATCTTGTTCTCAATAATTTTTGTACTAGGTTAGGTCCACTAGAGTGGGACCCACAAATTCCTTCATGTACCTCTTGTAGGGAAGTTTGCGCTTCTTCTACATTAAGACATTAGGGTAACATACCATCTAAACTTCAACAATATAAGGTGTCTCCTAGGATTGTGAATCAGGAAGTCCTATGGGAAAAAGGTCTTCTTTTGGGTTGTTGTCAAATCAGGAGGTATGATACCATGTTGAATATAATCAAATGTGTATTGGTACCATGGTGAATTAGGACCAACAAAAACACACACTATATCTAATTATGGAATATCAAACACCGGTATGAGCAGTTTCTCCACAAGGAATTCATACTTAGGAATGTTCTATGGAATATCGAGAAGGGAGCCTATCATCGCCATGGAATCGGTTGCTCTATTGTTGATCTGGGGAATTTGTTCAAAGATGATGATGATGAATTATTTCTTGAAACTATCCACCATTCTTTTATATGGCATCATTTTTTCATCCTTTTTTTGATACTTGTCATTTACTTTCCTGATTACCAGTTGAGAGTCTCCATAAACCTACAGTTCTTTTATCCTCCATTCTATGGCCATTTTGAGTCATGTGATTAGTTCTTCATATTTTGAGATATTATTTGTACATGGGAAAGAAATGTTATATGCCTTAGGTATACTATCTCCCTATGGTGTCAGAAATAAAATACCTACTCCTGAGTTGTGTTGAGTGTGGGACTCGTCAAAGTACAAGGTCCAATGGCTTGTCTATTTTGTTAGTAGTATTCTTTCATCTAGGAACTCTATTGTGAGAGGTTGGTGATCTTCCATTGGTGCTTCTACTAGTTGGTCTACTATGATATTTCCCTTTATGGACTTTCTATCCATGTACTCTATGTCGAACTCGCTCAATATCATCACCCATTTAGCGATCCTACCTGTTAGAGTTGTTTTTTCCAATAGGTACTTTAGTGTATCTAATTTTGAGATCATCTTTACTTGTTTGTTCAAGATATAGTGTCTCAACTTCTATGTCACAAAAATGACAGAGAGACATGCTCTTTCTATGGGCGACTAGTTTAATTTGTATCCCACTAGTGTTTAGCTAATATAGTAGACCGCTCTTTCTTTATTATTGTTATCTAGTTGTGCTAGAAGAGCTCCTAATGCTTCTTGTGTTGTAGAAACATAGAGTATCATTGCTTTATCTGGAATAGGTGGAATTAATACTGGAGGAGTGAGTAGATACTCCTTGACCTGTTGGAATGCTTGATCACATCTACCATCCCATTGAGATGTGATGTCTTTGTGTATGGATGGGTAAGCAGGATGACATTTGTTTGCCAAGCTGTGTGATGAATCTCTGATGGATTTGGTTTCCTTGTAGACTTCTTAGTTGCTTTAATGTATTTGGAGGAGGCATTTCTAATATGGCTTTACCTTTGTAATATCTACTCTTCTTGACACTGTACTGTGTTTCTAGATATTACTTTGAATACACACTTTTTTGGATTAATTTTCGGAGTTGTCTTGTTTGAGCCTATAAAACACTTTAGCGGAGTTGGTCAAATGGTCTTCTCTTTTAATGGACTTTGCTAGTATGTCATCCACATAAATTTCCATAGTTGTATGCAACATATCATGAAATATTGTAGTCATTGCTCGCTGATAGGTTGCCTCTACATTCTTTAGACCAAATGGCATGGTGTTCCAGTAGAAGGTCCCCCATGCATAAGTGAATATCATTTTATGTTGATCATCAGGGGGTATCTTTATTTGATTATATCCAGAGAAGTTTTCAATTAGTGACAACATTTCATGTCCTACAGTTAGATCTACAATCATGTCTATACTAGGAAGAGGGAAGTCATCCTTCAAGAAAGCTTTGTTTAGATCTCAAAAGTTTGTGTAGATTCTTATGCCCCTAGTGGGATTTGATACTGGTACTAGATTCGATACCCATTCAGGATAATCAATTGGTTTGATGAAGCCCATATCTAGCAACTTCTGCAATTCTACTTTTACCAAGAGTGCTATCTATGGATGCATCTTTTGTAGCTTCTGCTTGATTGGTTTAGATCCAAGAAATACAACTAGGTGGTGTACAACCAATGCTAGATCTAGCCCTGACATGTTTGCATATGTCCATGCAAATTTTATTTTGCTTTCATTGATGAATGCTAAGAAGTTCATCTTTTCTTCCAAGATCAAGTGGCATTGCATGGTGGTATGTGTGACTTTGGGTGTTTTGGTTGTGCCAACATTGATTAAGATTGCTTCTTTAAAATAGGAGTATCAACTTCTCTTGATATTCTGAAATAGGGAGATTGAATCCTCCATCTTCGGGCGCCTTAGAGAGGTTTTCACCCTTAGATTCATCCTTTATTTTTCTGTTTTTAGGATCTGATAGAGCCACATCGTGGTTTTTCCTAGGGGATCTTATTTTGATTTTTACATTGTCTTTTTCAATTTTGCGACTAGAGGACACAATATCCCCTCCAAAATATGCTTCCTATTTGAGTTCCATGACAAACCTTGCTTTATGATCTCCTAATGGTATATTGATTCGAAGTTCCATAAACTTTGCAATTGCTTCATCATTCTGGAATTGATCAAAATTGGTGTATGTTGTTGTTGGTCCCAATCTATTAACTATGGGTAGCAGAGGGGAAGGTTTTCATAATTATCTGTATAGCTTATAAAAGTTGTTTAAATGGTTAATATAGTTGTGGCATCATTTTCCTATTGAGTATCTAGGTCATCATTTCTAGAAGCAAGGGAATCTTATTCATATGCGTTGGAGTTTGTTTCATAAGTATAGTCTTTAAATATAGGTTTGCTAGGTTGAGTAGAGACTATACTTATTCTAAATATTTCAAATAGGTCACTTCCTCAATTTAATTGCAAGTCATTTATATGATGGTATATATCCATTGTTTAACATCCCGATTAAAAGAGGCTCTTTTGTAAGAGATGCATCTAGTCTTGGAGTGACCCGCGTCTATTGAACCATAGCTAATTATGTTCTTACCTTTATTTGTTTCACTAATGGGTTTCCACATACCTTGTTTGTGTCACCCAAGGCCACCTTTTATAAGGTGCATCTTGGAATAAGTGCACAAAAGGTGGAGTCCACGAGAAATGTGGAAGTTTTGCCTTAGCCAAAAAATGAAATCGACATTGCAAAACGGGATCCCAATTTTTAAAAATCGAGATCTTGTTTAGCTTTGGGATTTCAAGCCTAAATGTAAAATGGGATCCCGCTTTTTAAAAATTGGGATCCCATTTGTTAAAGGGTCTTGAATCGACGGACAGGGAACGGGATCCCGATTAGTATGAAATGGTATCTTGGTTTATAAAAATTGGGATCCCATTTTGTACAAATCGGGATCTCGATTTATAAAAGTGGGATCTGTTTTAGCTAAATCCCGGGATCGATTTATAAAAAGTGGGATCCTGGCCTAATACAAATCCCGAGATCTATTATAAAAATTAGGATCTGTTTTGTACAAATCGAGATCCCATTTCCTAATGGTATTTATTTTTTAACAACAAAAAAATATAATTTTACCTCTGCATGTGATCTCGAGTTCTAAGTGACAACGACCTCTAGAAACAGTCTCTAGGTACCCGTCCACCCCCATTTTTTGCATTTTTTCATTTTTTTATTGAAATTGTCAATAGAATAACTGATTTTAGCATGGTTTTTTTAATTTATTTGACGTTTTAAGCATTTTATTTCTTGTTATAGTAGAAATAGATGAAAAAATGCAATGAAACCTGAAGGTTTCTCAATAGAAATGAAAAAATGAACCTTGATTTGTATTTTAGAAACATAATTTATCTTTTGAAACCTAAATTGTTCGATCAAACCAAAAAAAAATGTATTTGAAAACCCTAATTGAAACGAAACAAAAAAAAAGTATTTCAAAACCCTAGAAATTGAAATGAAATAAAAAATTGCATTTAAGCGATGATAAAGCTTTTTGGAAACCCTCAAATTCAAATCAAACAAAAAAAATTAGTTGAAAACCCTAGTTTAGAATGAAGCAGAAAAAATGCATTAAAACCCTAATTGATTAGAGTGGGGAGCCTAAATTGAATTGAAACAAAAAAAATTCTAAAACCCTAAATTGAAATCGAATAAATCATTTTGATATTGAAAACCCTAATTTTGAGCTCAAGAAAATTCATTTGCATTGCTTAAATGTTTTAAATTTCATTTGCATTGTATGGAGAAAACAATATGTTAAACTTTAGTTTCAATGTTAAATTATAATTAGATTAGAAAACAATATGTTAAAGAATAGTTACAATTCATAAATTTTATCAATGTTTGTTTGCAAATTTAGTTAGCAAATTCGTAAATCCAAGTGTACAATCAATTTCCAATTGGCACTAACTTGCAAGTCCATTATTCCAAGGGCCACCCAAACTTCACCCTAAACCTTGAACTATAAAATCTAAACCCTTAACACTAAAGCATTCATTTTGTCTTAGGACCTTCAAATGAAATTTGGTTGCCTTAAAAAACCCTCTGTTGTCACCATCCAATAGAGCCTTTTGTAATGTTTTCACTTATTGGAACACATAATATAAATCCTTTTGGTTTCTACAAGTTTATGAAGAGTGGATGATCACTCTCTATGACACCTACATGATCAATAGGGATCTAAATCATTGGAAGAAAACTTTATTCTATTATATCCACAAGATAGGAGAGCGTAAGTGAGAGTGATATGGGTTTCTTTCATTGGAGATACCTAAAATTATGCAGGTTCAATATCAAGAATGGGTCTATTTGGTAGATTTATGAAAACTATTATGAATATCTAGAATACCATAAAAGTATAATTATAGCAATTCTAAGTGGAAACACTTGGGTATATATCATATGAAATTTTAGTAAGGTGTCTATTATAGGAGAGTTGATAATATATGGAAAGAGGTTTGTATGTGAATATATGTATTAAGAAACACATACCATGACCTCTATAGGATTTTTAAGATATGATCCTAAATAATAATCCACCCATCCTTGCATAATGGGTTCTTTAGCAATTAAGGGAGATGATAACCAAAAAAATTATTTTGATACTATATAGATGGATGTGGAAGGATAGAAATGCATCAATAAGGAGACCAAGATGGAACCATTTAACACCTAAGGTACCTATTACATGGGAAAGGGGGGAGGTACATGATGATAGGTTGGAGGAACTAGGCTATTATTACAATAGAGAGAGGAGGAGGGTTCATATTATGCTCCTATAAATAAGAGGTCAATTTAGAAGATTAAGAGAACTCTAATAACAAATGAAATAATTCTATGGAGGGAGTGAGTGGGATTGTTGAAAATATACAAGGAGAGAGGTGAAGGTCCCAACACCTACATAGATTCCTACATGAAATACACCTATCTAGGTACTTCCTAGAAGGATCAAGATCCATGTGAGTAGCCTCTTTTTATTTTTGTATCTTCTACATATGTATATTTATTTCTTTATTATGTGATTAAAATTATGTATGATATAATTTATTAATAAGTGATTACAAGTATAATTATTAAAATATTTTATATTTATTTTGATATCCCCTAATGTAGGAGGAAATTTTTACTTGTTTTGATACATGTATATTATTTTTGTGATATGTATAGATTGATTCATTTTTAACATGATACATTTTTTATTAGAGGGGTAAACACTTTTGACCCAGAGCTATGAACCAATGAGGTCACAATATGACTAAATTTGGACCTCACTAGACATACATCCCCTTAATCCATCCTATCACCCTAAATCGTAAATCGATGTCTTAAGGGGTCCTAATATGACATTTCTTAAGGGGATCAAAGAAGTTCTCAAAATTTGGTGAAGTTTCCCAAGGCAACAAAATTTAACAATAATACGATCGTGCAAGATTATAATATGAATGAGATTTCATGATCTAGGTTGGTCAGTTGAAACAAGAGCTATCTCAATCAACTGTTCCACAAGAAAATGTTCTTCACTAACTTGCAAGTTCAATATATTCCAAGGGACACCAAAACTTCACCCTAAGTTCCATAAACCCTAAACCCTGAACTCTAAAATCTAAGCCCTAAACACTAAAGCATTCATTTTGTCCTAGGACCTTAAAATGAAATTTGGTTGCCTTAGGCAACTCCACCAAATTTCATTCCCTTAAGCCATGTAATTTTGTCGTAGGATCTTACTACATAGATCCCCTTAAGCTATCCTATTACCCTAAACCCTAAAGCCGTCATTTTTTCTTAGGCTCTTAATGAAATTTGGTTGCCTTGGGTAACTTCACCAAATTTTGTTCACTTGAGCCATGTCATTTTGTCCTAGGGCCTCACTAGACATAGATCCCCTTAAGCCATCCTATCACCCTAAACTGTAAATCGATTTCTTAAGGGGTCCTAATATGACATTTCTTAAGGGGATCAAATAAGTTCTCAAAATTTGGCGAAGTTTCCCAAGGCAACCAAATTTAACAATAATAAGATCATGCAAGATTATAATATGAATGAGATAAATCATGATCTAGGTTAATCAATTTATGGTTTAGGGTGATAGGATGGCTTAAGGGGATCTATGTCTAGTAAGTTCCTAGGATAAAATGGCATGGCTCAAGTGTATACAATTTGGTGAAGTTGCCTCAGACCTTAATGAAATTTGGTTGCCTCAGGAATATTCACCAAATTTTATTCACTTAAAAGCCATGCCATTTTGTACTAGGACCTTACTACATATATCCCCTTAAGGAATCCTATTACCCTAAAACCTAAATCCTAAACTCTAAACCATAAACCCTATAGCATTCATAAATTGTCATATATTAATAGTTAATTGTATTTTCATTCAAGTAACATGCCTTAGACATAAATGAGGCTTGAATATTTTATCATTTTTATTCAAGTAGGCCATTTATATTGAATGGTTTTAGGGTATTTCCCAAACATGTATCTTACATTTTGAAATTACAAATCTAATACAAGTTCACTTATATCTTAGAGATCACATGGATCAACTCAATAATATTCGTAATCCACCTCCATGCCATCCATCTCCACCACCTTCACCTCCACCTCCACCCACTCCACCTCATAACCCCCCACCTCCACCACCTGAAATCGATGGTGCTCATTTGCAAGCACGGATCGATTCCAATGTTAGAACCATCCAAGATCAAATCAACATTATTCAAAATGAAGAATGTGTCACACCACCTGTGAGGATGATTGCATCTAGGATGCAAACCATTGTTGATGTTGTCAGGGCTATGGATGGGATCTTAGATGATCATTGAGAATGTCTAGAGGAGAGGAGAACTTCCAATTTTGAAAAGGAAAACACAAAGAAATGAAGAGATGCAGTAGAAAGCCGCAATAGTTTCTAAATTAAGACAATGATCTTAAATAGTTATGAATTTATGAATTTGGTGAATGATGATATTTTGTGTGATGCATTTATAAATTTGGTTGGATGGATATTTTTAGTGACGTGAATTTATGATTTTGGTTTTAGATGGATATTTTTAGTGACGTGAATTTATGATTTTGGTTCTAGATGCATATTTTTAGTTATATGAATTTATGAATTTGGTGGAATTTATGAACTTATAATGATGAATTTATAATAGTATATATTTTATGACTATCTACTAGATCATGATTTCTCCTGTTGGAAAATTGTAATATATATATGCGTTAGACATAAAATGAGATTTTTGTGAATGTTTCAAGTTTATTGTTTAGTATGTACACATGTATTAAAATTGCATATAGTTCTTAAATTTTGAAATTTGTATGTATGTACATAGTTTAGTTTAATGATGTATGCATGCAAATTATGCATCGTATTTTTTATTTTAAATGTATGTACATGTTAAATTTTGAATTTAATATGCACATGCTCAAGTTCAATCAATGTATATGTATGTTTCAATTTTATATGATCTTAATATATGTATGCACATCCTATTTAAACAAATTTTCATGTGTGTTTCAAATTTAACTATTTCTTGTAATTTTTTAAGTTTGTTAATTTTGTATAATGAATAATGCAGGTGCACACTTATATCTCATATCATGGATGATTTTAACATTTTGTTAATTTTGTATAATGAATAATGCAGGTGCACACTTATATCTCATATCATGGATGATTTTAACATTGATGATATCATCAATCCACCACCTCAGCCATAGCCACCTCCACCTCCCCCTCCACCTCCCCTTCCACCTAATATTCCACCTCCAACACCTGTCGCATCTGATGAGGCTCGCTTGCGAGCACACATAAACGATCAGGTTGCATCCATACAAAATCAAATCAATGCTATGCAAAGTCAAGCATTAATTCCACAACGTGTGAGAGGTTTTGCATCTATGATGCAAAATGTTGTGGATGCCATCAAGACCATTGATTCTGATCTAGATAGAGATCAACGAGACAGAGAACAGATGAGACAATTTTATGCCAACGGTCTCTCTTACAAAAAAAATTTAGACCTTAAAATAACAAAAGCCCACCTAGCCCCCTACTTTCTTGACCCCGTTACTCGACATCCCATTCCTCCCAACAAATCTAGAATATCCATGAGGTGGTGCATACATCCATAGATGAGTGCACATTTTTGAGATTGATGGTATATGGTTTTTGATAGTCCCCCACATGCTAATTGGGAGTGCCCATTGTATTTTTTGAGAAAATAATATGTAGAGTTTATTATGGGGCAAAAGCCTAATTATTTTGATTTTAAATCCTTTCAAGGTGTTGGTGGCGGCATGCCACAACAGAGGTTAGGGGAAAGGGTTGATCCCCAATGCCTTGTGCATGCACAATCCCTTGTTGTTGCTCTTGGTCCTCCCATTACCATACATGTGCATCATCGAGCTCCAGTCTCGACATTAGGTTCCCTTAGTACACTCGCAGGAGAACTTGATCAACATGCTTATGCGATAGCGGGTGGGGAGTATAGAGAAGATGATGATGGAGGAGTTTTTTATGGAGCTAGTCTGAGTACCACTCTAGGAGTGTCGAGGCCCATCCCCCATATATGTACTAGTTGTCATCAAGTATGTTATAGACCTGATCAGGCCACACCTAGTTCAGGTGGACGTTGAGATTCTGGTGGTTCATCTGGTCGCATCAGTTCATTTGTAGAGTTTCTTACAACAGACCATCACCCTGAGGACACTACGACACAAGTATAAATATGCATCTACACATTCATTTTATAAGAATTTTGATGAATGTATATATCAAAGAAAAGTTTGCAATACATTTTAACAATCAAACTATTTAGTGTACAAATGACACTAATGATGGAGCAATCATCCGTTCCATGAGTACATACATTGACACCAATCGTACTCAGCAACCCTTATGGGGTATTTTGATTTCAATTTTTAAAATTATATATGAAATGTTTTTTAACTTGAGTTTTAAAATTATAATTGAATCACATATATGTTTGAAATATTTATGTTGGTTTAGGCGAGTCAATCGACTTCCATGTCGATTCCACCTGAGGGATTGTTGAGCACTCCTCCATTATTGGGCGTCGTAGATCAGGGGAAGGTACATTTATATTGTAAATTGTTTAAAGTTTACATTAGTATAGTTAGAATTATGAATTTTGAATTCACTATATATGAAATACATGCATGTACACTTGTAAATATTATGTGTTAAATGTCTATGTATGTATGTCTAGGTTGATACCACAATGAGAATGGGCATCAGACAAACATTAGATTTTGCGGCTACTCGTGAGGCCTTTGATTTTCAGGTTGTTTAAAAAAAATTCTACACAAAATGAGCAAACTTGAATATATATATATATATATATATAAACCTAATTCAAGTATACATGATTTAATTTTGATCTTGTAGGACTTTGTTAGTGCGACTTTCAGCCCTAACCCAGACATAGTTACACCTCTAGGAGGACATGCAGAGCAGGCTCCAAATCAAATGGTAATTTAATTTTTTTTATTATATTCAAAGTCGATTATAAATTATATATTCTGAATATAACTTTAATTTTAAATTTTAAATTGAATATATATATAATATGAGCTAATACATGTTTTAAATTGTTTTTCTTTTATAGCATGAGACACATCTTGTAGTTGAGCATGTACAAACAAGTCCTGGAGAAGAGGGTGCACAACCTCTGAATACAATACAATTAAAATATGATAAATTATAAATTAAATTGAATTAAATCATTTTTAATTGTAGACTTGTACATCTAATTTCAACTTTCTTTGTCTTGTTTATGTAGATTGATTCAGAGAACTTAGAGGTTGCTTCAGGTGCACCAGAGCATCTAGACCCAGATATAATGGTAATTTAATTTTATGATGAATTATAAATTAAATTTTCATTAAATCATTTTTCATTGTCTTACATCTAATTTCATCTTTCTCTTGTACAAAGTGTTTTAGGTCATCCGCATAGTTTGTGTGGCATGAAGAGGTCTCTTGATTATAGAGACAATACATGACCTAGAAACATAATTTTATGGGTTATATTTGTTTATTTCATGGACTATATTTATGGTTTCTCATGTACTCTATTGGAATTTATATTTCATGGCTCAAGTACTTAGTTGGACTTTAGTTCATGGGTTGTACTTTGATAGACTTTATTTCATGAACTTAATATATTGGTTTCATGCACTTAATATGTTACATAAATTATGGACTTTATTATTGTTTGAAATTTTAATTTACACATGTACATTTATGCATTTTATGTTCATAGTCAAAACATTAATGTGAAATTAAATATAAATATGAAATTAAAGTTGAAATTAATAGGACATTTTAATAATTATACTTTACAAATTTAGTGATCTCATACATGATATACATGATATGTACATTCAATAATTAGCGATAATTAGTCAATGAACTTATTCAATTCATGTCAATCAATAGATCATAATTTACAAACAAAAGCAATCCGTTTATATATTAGAAAAGGATAAAATTTTAAGAAATAAACAATACCATAGAAGATTAGAGGAATAAAATCATTAACAAATTCTATAAATATTAGCATCAACACGATTTATAGTATCAAAACAAATAATGACATCCAATACTAATTTATAATTTGTCCAAAACAAATAATGGCATCAATACTAATTTTATAAGGCTGTCAAAACAAATAATGGCATCCAATACTAACATAAAATTTGTCAAACAAATAATGGCATCGATACTAATCTATAAGTTGTCAAAACAAATAATAACATCAACACTAATTATAGGTTGTCTTAAGGGGTCCTAATCACGTCTTAAAGAGGATCAAAGAAAGTATAATTGGTATAATGCGTAAAATTGATATTAACAAGTATTATAAGTTTTAGGAGGTGATTCATCACTTAACCTAGCGTCTTAAGGGGATGTCTAAAGGGGTCATAATACAACATCTTAAGGGGATGTCTCAAGGGGTCATCATACAACGTCTTAAGGGGTCATAATACATCTTAAGGGGATGTCTTAAGGGGTCTTAAGGGGATGTCTAAAGGGGTCATAATACAATGTCTTAAGGGGTCATAATACAACATCTTAAGGGGATGTCTTAAGGGGTTTTAAGGGATCATAATAGAATTTCTTAAGGGGATGTCTAAGGGGTCATAATACAACGTCTTAAGCATATAATTGATTTAACAAAATGTATGCATGATATTTAGTGATTATACAATCAAATATAAAGTTTCAAAGTAGGAAAACATGCACATTTAACAAACAAAATATATAGAATATCGATTTTGATACATAGAAGTACATAGAGTATGTTTAATTCTATAAGTATGTATGTACATATATGTCATCTCAAAACAATGTTTACAAAATTTGATATGCCATCTCAAGAACATCTCAAACTCATGCCCAAAATGTAGTAGGTCTTCACACCACCTGATATCAAAAAGGTACAAGCAATATCAATGAAATCATCAAAACATACATATTTTAATTTATATAAAACTATCTATATGTACACAACTCAAGTAATCTGCATTTAAAAGTATTCCACACATGTGTGTAGGTTGAATCTAGGCACCCTCTCCTTTTTGTTTCAAAGTATGAGATCAATGCAATGATGCTTAAGGATACAAAAAGGATAATAAATCAATTTTAACTATTAATGTACAAGAAATATCAATATGTAAATCGAAACATGTATTTAAATATAATTTAATAATAATTACTTGTTTTACCAAGTATTTCATCTTATTTAGAGTTGAATCTATGGACTAGATTCTTTTTGTGATTATGCCTTAAGGATATATAAAAGGACAATTTAAAACAATTTCAACTAATAACACACTTGACCAATATTGAAACATGTGTTTAATGTATTTAAAAGGACAATATAAAACTAAAAATATATTTACCTATATTTACTTATTCCATTGTACCATCTGCATCCTCTCTTTTTTGGAATGCATCTATGATTGCCTCATGCTCTTCCATAGAAATTTCCCATAGCACTTTATTTGAAGGTCTTCCATGATACCGATCTAGTTGTATATTTGTTGCCACCACCAAATGTGAATAATGTATAATCTTTTTATGCATTTCATAATCTTCGAATGCAGGTAGACCATCCTTCCTTGTCAAGTATTTTCATAGCCAAGTGCCAACAACCACCACCGATCCTATTGGAAAACATGAAAACCATCATTAAATAAGTTCTCAAATTTTTCTTAAGGGTATCAAAGACTTGTTCTAAAAAATTGCTTAAGGGGATCAAAAATTTGTTATCAAAATTTGCTTAAGGGGATGTCTTAAGGGGATCACCGTACTTGTTGGATAATGATAGCCATCATCATCTTCTCAAGGTGCTATTAACTTATGTTTAGTTTCCACACAACGACCCAACCAATAGTCTATTTGCTCTTCATTCCCCTTAGGTGCAACAACAACATACACATGTCCTGCAAACAAATTTTGATTTAATAACTTGCGCATATCCATATAAATAATTTAGTATTACAAAATAACTTAATAAAGTGAAATAAATTGAATTAAAATTACCTTCTTGTACAAGGTCTGAAACACGTTCATAGTCTTCAGATGCAAACACTTGATCATTTTCTTCAATACTTATTTCATATTGATCATGTGCTTGTGCAGGTGTCAACAATCTTTGCTCCCACTGTTCAACCCATTCTGTATTTTCACATGCTTCCCAATTTCTTGAGATACAAAACTGGAAAAAACATGCAACCTCCCTTGTCCAAATAGTCCATGTTCTTGTTTTTGAACTCCTAAATGAATTCCATTTAGTAGATCCACTGATTGTCTCACAGTCAACTCTAGGTACAATGTTCTCTTGTTCATCCAACCAAAGAATCGATGAACTGTAGAGTACTCACTCGAACCAGGTGCAGATAAACTTGTATTACACCAATCCACAATCCCACGTGCATCTTTAAATTTTACTGTATCCTCAAATTTTAAAATTGTTCTCTAGCAAGAATTCTTTTGACACATGCACCAGCTCCATCATGTTCTCCTTTACCATGCCCAGCTTCAAAAAAACTCCATATATGTTGGACATTAAGTTCCATGTGAACCCTACTTAACCAATAGAACATTCTAGCATTTTTGAACTGCTCCGTACAATTATCTGACCATATGAGGTGTTCTTTCATATGGATTCCTCTTTCTTTTAAATTTCTATAAAATATACTAAAACAATATTGAACAAACTCTGATGAATGTAACCGATTGTCACTCAAATAAAAATGATACTCCCTCAAAACTTTTCTATCATCCTCAGTGCTATCATCTGCATGTCTATAAAAAATATGGACAAACATAGCTACTTGCACTAAATTATAATATTGAGATTGAATTTCCTCTTGTGGGCCGAGGTATAATTCTCTAAAATCAACCAACTGAAGTATAGTACCAATTGGAAATAATGAACTGCATCTTGTGAGTGTCCATCAATGCATCAAGGCATGTTGAGGTGCGCTGACATATTTTGGTACAATTTGATATAAACTACTCATGAATGCATGCACACTAAATTTTTTGTAATTAAATCCTGGCCTTTCCTATTTTTCCATCTTTTAAAGAATAATGAACATTCTTAAATATTTTAACATCTACTAATTGTTGTCCAAAATCATTATCAACACTTTCATGCATACAAATTCTTAAGAATGAAAGATTTCCATAGTTAATGCATTGTCCAAAAATACAAGAACTTAAATAAAACAATTTATCATTAGATCTTTCACAAAAAAAACCTGAAATAAACTCCCTTATTGCTTCAGGTGGCATATTAATACCACACTCCTATATAATCATGTTAGTATGCAAGGTACAACGTATATATTGAAAAACATCATAAAAATAACGAAATTGAACATGCATTTTACAACAAGATATTCGTTGTTTATTAATTTTTACATACCAGGGTTTACATTTTTCAAAATACCTTTGACTTATTTTCATATTACCAGGTAACATTGAATCACCACAAAATTTTCTATAAAATTAGGTTTGTGTTGTTGTATCTAATGGAGTGTTTTGGGTGGGGATCATAAACTTTGGACCCACCTTAATTTTTAAAACATCTCTAGCATTAGATGAAACCCTAGTATCATGCCGATATTTTTCAATCAAAGATTTAATTTCAACATTCAATTTTATATTAGACCTCAGTAGTCGTCCACTAAAACTCCAACATTGATTGACAGGATCATTTTCTATACTTTCTCTTCTTTTTTCCGTCTTAGTAATTTTTTAGGATGTATTTTTAAAACTTCACTAATATTGCTTACCATTCTTTTATTCAAATTTTTTTTTATTAACTATAGCAGTAGTTATAGCTCTTCTTGCTGCGTTTTTATCTTTGGATCGACTATTTTTCCCAATAGATTGAATGGAACTAGCAACAGTAGACATAACATGTTTTAATGATTGATCTTTTCTTTTTGGTTTAACATAAAAGCCTAACCTTTTCATTACTTTCCTCATTTTTTGCATTCTCATCAATTGCATCATTAATTGACATTGAAATGCAAATTTTTTACGATAAAAGAATTTGGTGTATATTCTATTTGCATGTGTTCTTATTTGCCTCAAGAAATTTGACCAGGAAGATTATCCCGAAAACACCACTTCCAATTTTTTTTTTTAAAAAGTATTTTCATTAAATTCAACATCACATTCTAGATTTTCATCTTCATCTTCATTTCATTTTACATTTCATCTTCATTTTCATCAACAAAGCGGTTTCATTTTCATTTACATTTTCATCAACAAAAAAAGTTTTGTTTTCATTTTCAACAAAAGGATCATTTTCATTTACAAGAAAAGATTTTTCTTTTTCGTTTTCAACAAATTCTATAAAAGTTTCATCTCCTCGAATATCATCAATGTCAACATCATTAAGTCCAACATCTTGTAAAACTTCTACATAATAATTTAGCATTTCACTAACATGTGGATTTGAAGACGTACTTGGATTTGTGCATATTGAAACATTCTCCATAGCATTGAAAGAGGAATTTGAAGACATAGTAGGACCTTTTTGTATAATCATATTCTTCTCCAAATTGACTCCTTGCAAATTAGCTTCATCTACAACCATGGTATCCTCAATTTTTTCATCTTCAATAGTTATGGAATTGGATGCTCGACCATCATTCATTGATTTAATTATCATTCTTATTTCTCTGTCTTTGTCTCTCCTCTCTCTACTCCAACTTCTTGAGGAGTCAATGTCTTCCTTCTCTTATTATGAGCTTTATCTCCCATGATTATAAAATTCTCAAGCACAAATGAATGTCAATAGTGAAATTCTTCAAAAAATTCAATCCAAATTAGAAGTTGAAGACCTATTAGGACAAAATTCTTTCTCTTGTGTTCCTCAAAATAAGTAGAAAACTAGCACAATTCCACTTTAAAAATTGTTTTCATGTCTCCTTTGAAAAATTATATCCATATTACAAGTTGAAGACCTTTTTTTCCTCCAAACAAGTACAAAACTAACACAATTCCACTTCAAAAACGGTTTACTTGATGCCTCCTTTGAAAAAATAATCAAAAATCAAGTTCACCACCTATAAAGACAATAGCTCATGAAAAATAACTCAATTTTACTACTCTCGGCCATACATGTGAAGTTGTAGACTTCACAGTAATTTTTGACAGTAAATTTTAATAAAAGAAACGGGATCCCGTTTATAAAACAAGATCCCGCTAATTAAAAATGGGATCTCGTTTTTAATAAGCGGGATCTCATTCCCCTGTATTAAATATGGGGACCGTTGAAAGGGAAACTACATCCCGTTTTATAAATAGGATCCCATTTATTTTTCAACAGTCACAACATTTAGTGCAGGGGAATGAGATCCCAATTATAAAATGGGATGTCATTTTTAATAAGCAGGATCCCATTTTAAAAAAAATGAAATTGGATTCGCTTTGTAGTCGGGTTTCAGCCTTTTATTTTGGTTCAGGAAAAGCATTGGAAATCCAAACATAGGCTTTCAACCTAGTTTGACCTGCAAGTTGAAGGTCCTAACAATGTCAAAGAAAAATATCGAGTTTGGACATATGGTTGACAATTTTTTTTGCAAAATTTTTTGACGAAATTAAAACCTACTTTAGATGAGACAATGCAAATTCCAAATATGTAATTTTTTACAATCGGATTATTTTTTCTATGTTTCAATTAATTTCTAATAAAACTAGTCCATAAACTTTAAATATCAGGGTTTTTTACTATTTTAATAACTTTTGATCAACATAACATTTTGATAATGGATTGCACGAGAACAAACTTCGACAATTCTTTTCAATTTAAAAATCAAAAATGATAAGTTTAGGTCATCTTATGTGTGTCGTACACGACATTTTTCAAAACGACAAATATGCCTAATAAAAATTTAACAAAAAAAAAATATTCAATAAAAAATTACAAAAAAAATCGAGAACAAGCTTCAATGAGTCAAAAATATTTTCCCAAAAGGATTTAGAAAAATACAATAATTTAGGTCAAAATACGTACACATGCATGGTATGGTAAAAAAAAGTGACTTTTAAATAGTGGTTTTTAGAAACGCCTTTTGAAACTCAATTTGTACAATCTGGGTATTGAAATAAATTACATATTTGGAAACTAGACTTTGAGTACTACATTTTATGAGTAGTGACTTTTTTAAAGATTCAATCTCTAAGTGCTTCAAATTTTAAGGTCAAATGTGTCAAATTTTGAAAATCAAGAAAAACACACTTTTTGGCCAAAAAGTGGACTCAACTTCTTGCCAGCACCCTCCCATTTGTTTAGCCATCTGATACCATTTACTGCTAGGATCAATTGGAAAGGGTTGTAGCTTTTTTGGCTCTTCTTGTTCTTCTTTGTAGATCATTGATGAGAGGTTCTCTTTGAATATTTCCTCATCCTTCATATCTCCCCACTTGGTAAAGATCATGGGTTTGACTACCATTGTTACTGTTTGAACATGTTTGATCTCCTTGGGCCCTCCATAAACCTTTGGTGTTGGGGAAAGCATTCCAATGCAAATTTTTTGATTGAAATGATAGTTTTTGTTACCTTTGTCAAGTACTTGAACCTTGGTTTCATATTTTGGTTGTTCACTTGATGTGGGTTTAGTTGAGGTTGATGTTAGTGTGGATGGGTCAACATATGAGGAGTGGAATGATATATCATTACTAGGTATTCACTGGATTTTTTTGTATTTCTTCTCCAATTTTTCACAGTAGTGGAAGGTTTTAGGATCAATGTATAATGTAACCTCCTTTCCTTCATGAGGAAATTTTAGACATTGGTGGAATGTCAAAGGAACTGCTTGTAATGCATGAATCCATGGGCATACTAGAAGAAGGTTATATGGTAACTCAAGGTCTAGTACTTGACATGTTTCTGTTGTTGTCGATCCTATCTTTACAGGAAGTCTAATTGTCTCTTCTAAATTTCTTTCGAGGTCATCGTAAGCTCTTATAGTGATGCTCTTGCCCTTGTCAATTACATCATCAGAATACCCCGACTGCTTAACAAATTTCAAGGTACAAATGTTTAGACCTGCACCAATATCTATCAATACTCTTTTGACCTTATGTTTGTGGACACCAACCTCTATATAGAGGGCTTGGTTATGGAATGATTTATGTGGAAGGTATTTCTCAGAAAAGACTAGATGATGAGTGGTTGTGATTTTTCCAACCATGGCTTGAAACTGATCAAGGTTGAGCTCATCAAGGACCGATGTTTCCAAAGCTTTCTCTAGTATTTCCTTGTGTGTAGGTGATAATTTCAGCAACTCTAGGATGGGGATCGAAGTGGGGGTCTTCTTCAGTTGTTCCACAGTACTATAGTTATTGGATGGCTTAGTTGTGGGTTTAGGTGGGGCTCCTTGTATTGTGACTTTCCCTCAACAGGTAGTTACATTACATTCAGGGTCCTTACCTCGTATGGTTAATAAATTGACCCTAGTGTCATCTGCTTGGGAGATGGTGCCTAGGATGGTGTCACCATAGGTGTAGTTGGCGTTGTGATAGTCTTGTTCTTTCCCTTTTTCATTTTTCTTAGCATGGTTGGGAATTGGATTCGTGTAGATTTGGAGATCTTTGTTTCCAAGACGATGTTCTATATCAACTTCTCTCTTTCTGATTAAGTCTTGCACTATATGTTTAATTATCGTGCAGTTATTTGTAATATGTCCCTTGATATTGTGGAACTCACATAAGTCTTTTTCATTGTACCATGGTGTTTTAAAGCTCGAATCTTTATAGTTTGTATGCTTGTTGAATTTGATGAGGTTTTCTTGAACTAATTTGCACATGATTGTCTCAAGTGTTTCTCCTAATGTAGTAAATTTCCTCCTTGGTTGGTTATATTGTCTTTGTTGTCCTCCCTGATTTGTATGTTGGTTATCTAATTGATTATTTTGGGGATAGCTAAGTTGATTGTTTTGTGTGTTGTTGGGAGCATAGCTTGTTTGTGCAACTTGAGAATTGTTTTATGGTCCATTAGGATTTTGCATGTTCCATACGGCTCTAGCATCGACTACTCCATTGTTGGTAACATTTTTGTTCTTGGCCCAAATCTTGGATTTGTCATTTGAACTAGAAAGGTTGTCCTTTGAGTTGTTTATTTTAATGACTTCCCTTGCTATGAGAGGTCTTTCAATGTGTATACCCTTTGCAATAGTCTCTTCAAAGTTATTAGGGCACAACATGGTCAGTTGGTAATTGATTTTCGCTTGTACATTTGAAACAAAGATATCTACCAGTTCTTTGTTAGGAATAGACCACTTGCATCTACTAGATTTATGTCTCCATATTTGTAGGTAAGATGTAAAGGATTCTCCTTGGCTTTGTTTAATCTTGTAGAGGTCAGTGATGGTGACATCCTATTCTATGTTGAACGAGAAGTGGTTCACAAATTTTTTAGTCAATTCATCAAAACTCTTAATGCCTAGTGGTAGATGTGAGAACCATTCCATAGTGGGACCAGTGAGATTGCGTGGAAAAAATCTCATTAGGTAGGAATCATTGTCTTGCACTTCCATGCAAGCTACTGAGAAATCTCACATGTTCTACCAGATCAACTTTTCCCTTGTACTAGTCAAATTTTGGTATTTCAAAATTTTTAGGGAAGGGGAGCATAGTAATAGAGCGATCAAAAGGGAACAAACATATATCATGTAGAGTGTAGGTCTTCTTTGGTTTTCCAATCTGCATGTCTGATATCCTTTGATTCATGGCTTGTAGTTGCATGCCTACCTCTTTGTTTGGTACATTTGTTTGGGGACCTTGTGCGTAGTAGCCTTGTTTTCCAAAAATGTTCGTTTGGCCATAAGTTGGGTATGGTGGAGGTATAGAACCTTGGTAACCATGTTGGGTGGAAGGAGGGTTAAGTCCTTGTTGATTGAAAGGAGGGTTAAGTCCTTGTTGTGTGAAAGGAGGATTAAGTCCTCGTTGATTGTAAGGATTGTTAAGTCCTTGTTGTGTGAAAAGAGGATTAATTCCTTGTTGATTGTAAGGAGTGTAAAGTCTTTGTTTTGTGGAAGGAGGATTAAGGCCTTGTTGTGTGAAAGGAGGATTAAGTCCTTGTTGATTGTAAGGAGTGTTAAGTCCTTTTTGTGTGGAAGGAGGATTAATTCCTTGTTAATTTTGTTGAAGAGGGGTACCTTGATAGTGCATTGGTGGTACACCTTGTTGTGGTTGACTTTGCTGAAGGGTACTTTGGTAGTGTGTTGGTGGTACACCTTGTTGTTGGGATGAATTGTATTGAATGGTACCCTGGTAGTGCATTGTTGGTAAACCCTGTTGGTGGAAAAAATTGTTTTGAAGGGTACCCTAGTGGTAGTGCGTTGGTGGTACACCTTGTTGGTGGGACGAATTGTTTTGAAGGGTACCCTGGTAGTGCGTTGGTGGGACGAATTGTTTTGAAGGTTACCCTAGTAGTGCATTGGGGGTACATCTTATTGTTCGGATGAATTGTTTTGAAGGTTACCTTGGTAGTGCATTGGGGGTACACTTTGTTGTTGGGATGAATTGTTTTGAAGGTTACCCTGGTAGTGTGTTGGGGGTACACCTTGTTGATCTGGTATGTTGGTTGAAGGATCAATATATGATGCATTCTGTGGTATGTATTATCCTTGCGATGGGATGTTACCTTGTGGTATGTATTGAGTTGGACCTCCTTGATATTGTTGGGTTATTGCTACTTGTTCGACTTGGGGAAGTTTCCTAAACAAAGTGTTGTCCACTGGTTGTTGTTTAGGTTGATCATTAGTTTGTGAGAAGGTTGGTGGCAAGTTCAGAATCTCTGCGGGTTTGGGTATCTTTCTCAAAACTGATTTATCCCCTAAGGGAATGAGGTGAGGATCATTAAGACCTTCCACATTGAAGTCTATAGGTAGTTTAGCACCACTTTGTGCTAATTTTATGAAGTAGGTATTTGGATCCTTTCTTAGTAGCTTGTCCATCAGTTTAAGTACTTTGGGATTGTTGGAGTGTTGAAAGAATTCTTCCTCATCTATTTCTTCCTCACTAGCCACTTCTTCTATGACCATGTCCTTGGGATTTTGATTTGACCTATCCATCATTTCTTGTTGTCTACGGATTACTTCCTCCTCATTTGGTGGTTGGTTTGGTGTTGCTTTGAATGTAAATTCCTTTTGAGGAGTTATAAGGTCACTTGGTCTATAGCCCCATGGGTCACTTCCATCGTTTGTGGTGTTTGTTGGGGGCATACTAGAGCTACTTTTGTTTGCTTCCATCTTCTTTTTGTATTGGGATCACGCGGTTGTCATAAACAAGTGCCAAGACTTTTGTGAAAGTTTGACGATCTCTAACTTATGGAATGAACTTAATGCTTTATTTTTGGGATCTTCTGTTTTAAAAGGATGATATCTATTGTCATGCAAGAGGTGGTAATACAGGCCTTCCAGCCGCAAGAAATTCGCTTTTCATTCTTGTTTGTCTAGGATATTTTTTGTGTTTCTCCACTGTGTTGGTGTTTCTTTTGTTTCGAATATGAAACTCCTTAAACTACTGATAATGTCTATTTGTTCACCTTCAATTTGTGTAAAGTTTGGTTGTATGGTAGGTGTCGTAAGGTATGGTTGTTGAACTAGGATAGTAGGACACCAAATGGCTATAAGGTGAATGTTGTTTTGATGACTATAATGTGAAAGAAAACCTTTTGGAAAAAAGGTGTTGGTGTTTCTCTATGGTTTTCGTGATACTCAATACCCTAAGATTTGAGTGATGTTTTGGAAATAATGCTAACTTTTGGGATTCAAAATGTTGAAAACTTGGATTGATATTTCACTTCTTTTTCTAGAGGATATGTTGTGGGGAATCTACTTGAACTAGCCTTGAGGTTCAAGCAAATGTTGATATCTTAGAATTTTGAGTGAAGGAATAATCCAAAGTTTGTTTGTTTTGATTTTTGAACCTTAAAGCTAGATTGGAGTGTTTGATTTTGTAAATGGATATGGACTCAATGTGAATTATGACGTGTTTTGTGGGTCTAATTGTTTCGTTTCTCAAAAGGATTTGCAACCAGTTTTAGATTAGTATTTTGATTTTCACTATAAAATAGAGCAAAAGTAGCAAGTTTTGAACAGTAGCGGTAATTTTTGTCAACTCCAGCTAGATTTATGTCAACAACGGTCAAGTATGAAAGTCAATTGCGGCAAATTTTCTCAAAAGCGGCTTCTATTGCAAGTTTTATGACTAGTAAACAATGAGTACAAAAGCAAAAATTTTGGTCAAAAGCGGCTAGTTTAAAGTCAACTACGGCTAGAAAAATAGATCAAGTGCGACAAAGCTAAGATCAACTGCAGTAAGATTTCTCAAAAGCGGCATCTATTCAAACTTTCCTAATTGGTGATCAGTGCAGGCAAAAGCGACATTTTTTTGGTCAAAAGCAGCCAATTTGAAGTCAAATGCGGCTAGAAAAATGTGTCAAGTACAACAATGTTTACGATCATAAGCGACAATTTTATGTCAAGTGTGTTTTGTTTTTCAAAAGCAGTATGTTTTTACTAGTGACTATCATAAGGAAGAGAGCAAATGTAGCCATTTTTAGATCAACTGGGGCAATGTTTAAGTCAGAAGTGGTAAGAATAACAACAATAGTGGCCTCTCTTCAAACTTGTTTATCAGTTTCTGTTTTGGCAGCAATTTTAGATAATTTTGTAGTTTTGGATGACTTTGTTTAATTTGATTTGAGATTTTGGCAAGTGATATCATGCAACAAAATAATCAAAACTATTTGAACCTAAATATCATTAACTTTAAGCACGTTTCTTTCCACAAAAGCTCAAAATTTGTGGAAGGCGAAATACTAAAGCCATAGTTTCCAATGTTGACTTCGTTCTTAGTGTGACTTGAAATATAGCCTTTAAATATTCAGAAACTGTTTAAAAAGATATTTGTTTAAGATATCTTTTTAGGAGTGCAAATATAAGGCTCTTTTTAAAGTATTCACACTAAGTCTAAAGGGTTTGAAGTTTGATAACCATTTTTAATGCTTGTTTTGATGTGTTCATTTTAATTCAAGCAAATGTTTTATGTCCAAAGTAATTGAGAAGATTTGGTAATTTCGTGAAAAATAATTTACACCCTAGGGATATACATGTTCTTTTAGATGGGCTTACCTCATGCCTCAAAGGGATGATTTTACATGCAACTAATGGATAGTGTTTTAATCTTAACCATAAATTGAACTTGGTAAGTAACTTCTCGGAAGTAAATTCTAATGCACAACTTCAAAGAATGTTTTGGCTGAAAAAGGTGGCTTCTACAACATTGGTTCTTAGTAATGCTTAGGGGATCCAACGCTTTGCTAGCATCCAAAAAACCACTTAAGGCTTTAACCAACTTACTCAGGGCTATATATACACAATGGTACCTCCCCTTTTTTGAATGGAACTGACAACAAAGTAATCATCAATGTAAGTCGATTGGCATTTAGCCTTGACCATTTATATAGCGGCCTGAGTGAAATACTGCTTTGAGTTTCCTTTGAATTCTCCAACACGAGATGTGTCTCAAAGGAAGTCCCTCTAAAGGTAATGCTCTGAATTGAAACAAGTGTGAAACTCAAAAGTTCTTTTTGTCACCCAAGATTGCCAAAAGATGCAAGGGGAGAGGATAGACACTTTAGTTTGCCAAACATGGAAGACACAATATACAATCTATTGCAATATTCTTTTTAAGCCCCTCGAGCGGTGCTACCCAAAAAAAGGAAATGAAATGTGTACAAAATAGCAATTTGTTTTTATGTGCACCAAAGTGAAGTATTCCAGATTTCAAACAAATAGATAGTAATATGCAAGTCAGAATGTATTTGTTCAAATTTAAGCCCAAAATTGAGTGTTTCTAACAATCCTTGTCATAAAGTGGTCAACAAAATAAAATTTCTCGTTTCGTCAACATAATGAAAGTGTTGGTCAAAATAGAACATTCCATTTTAGAGTACCAAAAGTAAAGTGTTGTTCTAATCTACGAAAACTTTTTGAAATTTATTTTTAGAACACCAAAATGAAGCGTGTAAGTTTGTGGGGTTTTTTTTTTTATAACACCAAATCAAAAGATCTTTTAATTAAAAATCTTTTTGAATGTTCTTTATTAAAAGCACCAAATCAAAAATTTCTCTAAACTAGAAAGTTTTTTGAAAAGTCCTTTTTAAGCACCAAATAAAAAAAAATCAAACTACAAATCTTTTTGAAAGATTCTTTTTAAAGCACCAAATAAACAAAAATTCTAAACTAGAAAACTTTTTGAAAGATTCTTTTTAAAGCACCAAATTAAAAAAATTCCTAGACTATGAAAGCTTCTGAAAAGTCTGGACTTGGACAGTTTTCCTTCTCTACAATAAAATTGTCAATTTGTTCTTGGATAAACACATGCCATGCTCCTATAAAACCCTGCATAAACAATGTTAACACCTTTCAAACTTTCAAACCAAACACCGTTAGCATTAGAAATCGAAAAATCACTTGCATATTTTCAAATAAAAATAACAGAGCAAAAGCATGCAAATCAATCAAAAGCGACCCTTTTGAGTGCAACTGCAGACTTGTTTTTGGAAGCAAAAGTGGTTCAAACACTCAACTGCGGACCTGTCATGTGCAAAAGCAGTCCAAATTTTCAAAAGCGGCCCTATTTTTAAAACAGAAGCAGCCAAAAAAGTCAAAAGCAATTAGAAAAAGGGCAAATGCAACAGGAATGAAAGAGCAACCGTGTAAGTTTCCTGTAGCTTTTTGCGTGAAGAATTTTCAAGTGCATTTCTGGAAAGTGCATCTGTGTTCTGGAACCTGCAACTACTCAATTAAAACTCATAGAAACGTTAGTGTTAAGGACCATGGTCCCACCGGGTGTGCCAGAATGTGTAAGGGGGGAATCGGTATTGCAATAAGATAATCAAACATGAATTAAACTAAACTAATCTAAATTCAAATGAAAGATGTATATTCATTCCCATTACTCACAAAATGAAAATACGAATAAACGAAATCAAATAATGCAATCAAAGGAGAGAACATAAAATAAATTCATAAAATGTAGCGTTACCATCCCGTGTCGAAGTGTATTCGCAATGATGTTGGATTGTTGTTGAATCAATGTGAAGCCTCCATTGATGTGTTGCAAAAACTCCAAATGTGTGTGTTGATCGAAGATGTGTGCCAACGTTCTTCAAGAAATTGATTGTGATTTCAGCATTACTTCGTTGTGCAAAAGATGTCAATTATCCAATCATTTTTTATGATGAAGATGATTGTTATATAGATTTTGTGTTTCGAAATGAACAATCAAGATTATGTAGTAGGAAATCATAATCAACAATTGAAAGATGTTGAGAGGAATTAGATTGGAAGAATTAGTGGATTTTGATTACGTAATCGGTGTGATTGATGAAATCAATTTGAGTGTTTAGTGGAATTGAGGAAATAGATTGAGCCTTCAGTGGGATTGAAGAAATCATATTGAGCCTTCAGTGGGATTGAAGAATAGATGGATCAGTCAGCCAATTAGAGTGAGCAATCGGGGGATTGTAATTTGCTCAATCATGAAAGTGGGTGGGGATAATTAATTAATTAAACCTTTTTGAGTTGAACGTGCAAGTCATGTTTGAATTTTGCAAACAAAGTTGTATTTGTTTGTTTTGACCTTTTTGAATGATGTTTGAATAATTTATTCATTTATTCAAATTTAGGGGAAAGTGATTTAATTAAACTATTAAGTATTAATAATTTAATTGACTTAGGGGAATGGGGTAAATTAGCGACATAATTAAATAATTGATGTTATTTAATTAATTAGGAGGAATAAATTTAGATTAGGACTTTATTAAATAAATGAAATTTATTTAATTAGTCAAAAAGTGATGAAAAAGTGAATTAATTAAATAATGTAATATTATTCAATTAATAGAGGAAATTAGGGTTTTTGATGTTCTTGATGTGAAATGCAGTGATATTAGGTGATAATGATGTCGATGATGAGAAAATGTCATTTAGGTTGTGCGATAAGTGTTAAGTTATTTTTACATGTCTACAAAAATATATACTTGATCATAAGTATGTTTCTTGTCTATACAAAGCTCAATTGATATTAGATAATTCTAATTAATGATCCATTATAAGCAACTTTCTAATTATAAACTAGTTACAAGTGTTGTGTCAATATTTTATATTTATTCTTTATTTTTTCTTTTCTATGTAGATAATTAATGTAACAAATAGTGTATAATATTATCAATAGAATAAATCAAAGCATGCTTTTCCTATATGGTTGTTCATTGGCTATTCC
This sequence comes from Sequoia sempervirens, assembly GCA_007258455.2. Classification (NCBI taxonomy): domain Eukaryota; kingdom Viridiplantae; phylum Streptophyta; class Pinopsida; order Cupressales; family Cupressaceae; genus Sequoia; species Sequoia sempervirens. The sequence continues at coordinate 109,788 of VDFB02171104.1, read as the reverse complement.
CAAGGTCAAAAGTGGGAAAGTGTATCAATCAATTTCAACACATGCCTCCCTAAGGTAAATGACAAAAAAATACATTTGTGCTTTAGTGGATAGATTAACTAAGTATGGACGCTTCTTTGCCATCCCTATAGAATTTATAGCACATTTGTTTGCTAATTTAGTTTTTACAAAAGTGTTTAGATTTCATGGTTTGCCTAAGAACATTGGTAGTGATAGAGATATTAGATTCCTCAACTCTTTTTGGTAGGATTTGGTTTATTTTATTGTACCGAATAAACTCTTAGCACTAGTTATCACCCACAAACAAATGGATAGACAAATACATTGAATAAGTGGGTTGAAGGATGTTTGAGAAACTGTCACAAATCAACATGTAGCATGGTTCAAGTAGTTACACCTTGGATTATTTCTAAAACACTAACCATCATGTCTCCATTAACATGACTCCATTTATGGCATTGCATGGATATATTGCACTAATCTTGATTGATTTGGTGTTCACCAATAGTAGGGTGTACTAAAAGCTAGTGGCTTGGTGGGGTATTGTTGAGACATTCTTAGTCCACTTAAGATCATTTATAGAAGGCCCAAAATCAATAGAAGCTTTATACTAATTGACATCATACTGAGATATCATTTGAGGTTGGAGATATCATTTTTCTATGCTTGCAACCTTATAGAAATATCTCCATTAAGTGAAATTGGGCCGAAAAGATCAAAATTTTCTCCTACAAATAATAGAGTTTTAAGGATGATTGGTGAAGTGGGCTATAGGTTGGAGTTTCAAATAGACAATTAGATTCATAATTTTCCATATTTCTTGCCTAAAAAAGGCACTTGCCCAACATATTACATCATTAGTTGATCTACCACCCCTAGATGATGAGGGGAACTTGTATTAGTTCCAAATGCCATCATTGGTACATGGCTAAAGAAGAAAATAAATAGAA